>RJWK010069668.1:0-11087 GCA_004363435.1 Platanista minor | reverse complement strand
TATTTTGTCTGATATGGGAATTGCTACTCCAGCTTTCTTTTGGTTTCCGTTTGCATGGAATATCTTTTTCCATCCCCTTACTTTCAGTCTGTATGTGTCTCTAGGTCTGAAGTGGGTCTCTTGTAGACAGCATATATATGGGTCTTGTTTTTGTATCCATTCAGCCAGTCTGTGTCTTTTGGTTGGAGCATTTAATCCGTTTATATTTAAGGTGATTATCGATATGTATGTTCCTATTCCCATTTTCTTAATTGTTTTGGGTTATTGTAGGTCTTTTCCTCCTCTTGTGTTTCTTGCCTAGAGAAGTTCCTTTAGCCTTTGTTGTAGAGCTGGTTTGGTGGTGCTGAACTCTCTCAGCTTTCACTTGTCTGTAAAGGTTTTAATTTCTCCATCGAATCTGAATGAGATCCTTGCTGGGTAGAGTAATCTTGGTTGCACGTGTTTCTCCTTCATCATTTTAAATATGTCCTGCCAGTCCCGTCTGGCTTGAAGAGTTTCTGCTGAAAGATCAGGTGTTAACCTTGTGGGGATTCCCTTGTGTGTTATTTGTTGTTTTTCCCTTGCCGCTTTTAATATGTTTTCTTTGTATTTAATTTTTTATAGTTTGATTAGTATGTGTCTTGGCGTGTTTCTGCTTGGATTTATCCTGTATGGGACTCTCTGTGCTTCCTGGACTTGATTAACTATTTCCCTTCCCATATTAGGGAAGTTTTTAACTACAATCTCTTCAAATATTTTCTCAGTCCCTTTCTTTTTCTCTTCTTCTTCTGGAACCCCTATAATTCGAATCTTGGTGCGTTTAATGTTGTCCCAGAGGTCTCTGAGACTGTCCTCAGTTCTTTTCATTCTTTTTTCCTTCTTCTGCTCTGAGGTAGTATTTCCACTATTTTATCTTCCAGGTCACTTATCTGTTCTTCTGCCTCAGTTATTCTGCTATTGATCCCATCTAGAGTATTTTTAATTTCATTTATTGTGTTGTTCATTGTTGCTTGTTTCATCTTTAGTTCTTCTTAGGTCCTTGTTAATTCTATTTCCAAGGTTTTGGATGATCTTTACTATCATTATTCTGAATTCTTTTTCAGATAGACTGCCTATTTCCTCTTCATTTGTTAGGTCTGGTGGGTTTTTATCTTGCTCCTGCATTTGCTGTGTGTTTTTCTGTCTTCTCATTTTGCTTATGTTACTGTGTTTGGGGTCTCCTTTTTGCAGGCTTCAGGTTCATAGTTCCCGTTGTTTTTGGTGTCTGTCCCCAGTGGGTAAAGTTGGTTCAGTGGGTTGTGTAGGCTTCCTGGTGGAGGGGACTAGTGCCTGTGTTCTGATGGATGAGGCTGGATCTTGTCTTTCTGGTGGGCAGGTCCACATCAGGTGGTGTTTTTTGGGCTGTCTGTGGACTAATTATGATTTTAGGCAGCCTCTCTGCTAATGGGTGGGGTTCTGTTCCTGTCTTGCTAGTTGTTTGGCATAGGGTGTCCAGCACTGTAGCTTGCTGGTCTTTGAGTGAAGCTGGGTGCTGGTGTTGAGATGGAGATCTCTGGGAGATTTTCGCCTTTTGATATTATGTGGGGTTGGGAGTTCTCTTGTAGACTGGTGTCCTGAAGTTGGCTCTCCCACCTCAGAGGCACAGCACTGACCCCTGGCTGCAGCACCAAGAGCCTTTCATCCACTCGGCTCAGAATAAAAGGGAGAAAAAAGTAGAAAGAAAGAAAGAGAGAGAGAGAGAGAGACAGAGAGAGAGAGAGAAAGGAAGGATAAAATAGAATAATGTTAGATAAAATAAAATAAGGTTATTAAAATAAAAAATTATTAAGATAGAAAAAAGTGTTTTTTAAGTTAAACAAAACAAAACAAAACAAAAACCAGACAGATAGAACCCTAAGACAAATGGTGAACGCAAAGCTCTACAGACAAAATCTCACACAGAAGAATACACATACACACTCATAAAAAGAGGAAAAGGGGGAAAAAAAAAAATCTTGCTCTCAAAGTCCACCTCCTCACTTTGGGATGATTCGTTGTCTATTCATGTATCCCAGAGATTCAGGGTACATCAAGTTGATTGTGGGGATTTTTTGTGTGTGTGTGGTACGCGGGCCTCTCACTGTGTGGCCTCCGCCGTTGCGGAGCAGAGGCTCCGGACGTGCAGGCTCAGCGGCCGTGGCTCACAGGCTCAGCCGCTTTGCGTCATGTGGGATCTTCCCGCACCGGGGCACGAACCCGTGTCCCCCTGCATCGGCAGGCGGACTCTCAACCACTGCGCCACCAGGGAAGCCCTGATTGTGGGGATTTAATCCGCTGCTCCTGAGGCTGCTGGGAGAGATTTCCCTTTCTCTTCTTTGTTCGCACAGCTTCCGGGGCTCAGCTTTGGATTTGGCCCCGCCTCTGTTCATAGGTCACCTGAGGGCGTCTGTTCTTCGCTCAGACAGGACGGGGTTAAAGGAGCAGCTGACTCGGGGGCTCTGGCTCACTCAGGCCGGAGGGACGGAGGGGCACGGAGCGCGGGGCGAGCCTGCGGCGGCAGAGGCCAGCGGGACGTTGCACCAGCTTGAGGCGCGCTGTGCGTTCTCCCGGGGAATCCGTCCCTGGATCACGGGACCCTGGCGTTGGCGGGCAGCACAGGCTTCAGGAGGGGAGGTGTGGAGAGTGACCTGTGCTCGCGCACTGGCTTCCTGGTGGCGGCAGCAGCAGCCTTAGCGTCTCAGGCCCGTCTCTGGGGTCCGCGCTGGTAGCCGCGGCTCGTACCCGTCTCTGGAGCTCCTTTAAGCAGCGCTCCCAATCCCCCCTCCTCGAGCACCAGGAGGCAAAGAGGGAAGAAAAAGTCTCTTGCCTCTTCGGCAGGTCCAGACTTTTCCCGGACTCCCTGCCGGCCAGGCGTGGTGCACTAACCCCCTGCAGGCTGTGTTCACGCCGCCAACCTGGGTACTGGTTTTGACTGCTGAATGTCAAGCATTAAGTGTCTCTGAATGGTGGTAGTGCAAGCCATCTTTATCTTCCAGCTTTTGTAGTCTATATTGATTTCCGTGGAATGTGTATTGCAGTAGCTGAGTCAGGTCGCAAATGTCATGGTGCCTTGCGTGAGCAGAGTGCCCTGCACGTTTACGTCTGGTCAGGGGAGCCGGGGAGACTCCACTAGGTTATTATTATTTCCAACAAGAATTGGAAACTGCGTGCTGTGCTCTAATTACTTACCTTTATGCTTTTCTCCATGAAATGTACATGGATCACATATTGCCTCTGAAGATGACTCTTCTGTTTACTTACATTTGCCAAATGTTCCGTTTTTCCCAATGGAGTCAGAAGGGAAATCTTGTATGTTTCCAGGGTCAACAATTTTGCTCAGGGGGTCTGAGCCATGAGGTTCCCCCTGGGTACCGCTCTGTATGGGCATTGCATACACTACTTCAGGGTCAGTGTGGGTGCGGCCTGGAGTTACAGACCATTGCCTGAGTCAGACAGGCCTGGCTTCGGGACCAGCTCTGTCACTCGCTTCCTGCGAGACCTCGGGGGAGCCTCTCTGGACCTCAGATTCCCCATCTGCAAAAGGGAGGTTTCTAACCACCACCCCTTTGGGCTGTAGACAGAATCACTGAAAAAAATTGAACAATATATATAGAGCTCTTCATGTAAGCTTTTAGTACATCTACATATTCAACAAATGTTAGTTCCCAGAATATAATGTGGTATGTTTTTTTAATTAATTAAAAAAAATAACTGGGGGAGGATTGCTATATCTGGGTGTTCTGTTTCATATACTAAATATCCATCTGTCCTCAGAAAATGAATATGCATTTCTCCAAAGATGTATATGCATGTTCCATTTGCCTATTAAGTATATATGTCTGTTTTATGTATATATGTGTGTGGGTAATTATATAAATATATAAGCTCAAGTATATAGATATATATCCTACTTATACACTGAGAGACATATATAAGGAAGAAGAGTAGATATAGGAAACTGTGGAATATGCCAGATTGCTCCAGAAAAAGTGTGAAATGTTCTGAGAACAGGAGAGCCAGATTAACCCCACGGGCCACACGTGCTTATCTGATCCGAGTCCAGTGGTGTGCTGCTTAGCTTTGCATTAGCCAAAAGTGCTGGGGGGACTTGATCACAGAGCCCATCCCCTTTCTTCTGGATAATGGTGTCCCTTATAACAGGAAGTGGACAAGGCAAAAGGACGTGAAGAGCACACTGTGGTGGGACATCCTGTGACCAGGACTTGATGGACAGGGGTGGAGGGAGGAGTGGCTTGTGCCTTTGTGTTGAGAACAGGCTCCGCCCCCACAGACCCAATGTGCCCTGAGCCCTGGCCAGGCTGCGGGTGGAGCTACAGTGGGATCATTCACAGGGCTAAGACAGGAGCTCCATGGAGCAAATAAAGTCTGCCTTGGCCAACGACTTGCAGAATCAGGGGAAACAGGGCCTGAGAGTGACGTATTACCTAGTTTCAGGGTGACTTTGGGACGCACTGGAGGAGAAAAAATTCAATTCTACTACTATTGCTACTGTGTCCTCATCATCATCATTGTCATTACAGAGAAGACTGACCAGAATTTCTGTCCCCACCGGGGGGCTCCTCAGATAGCAAACAGGGCCACATGGCAGCCCAAGCAGGGAAGGCCTCCTGTCGTCTTGGCTTGGGCTGCTTGCTGCTGTTACATCCCTTCCCCAGACAGAAGTATAGACAGGCCTCTGCTTGAATGGATGAAAGAGCAAGGGAGGGAAATTCCAAGGGAAATGAGTTATTGTTGAAAAATACCTTGCCACATGGGGACAAATGGGATCTGGCCTTTCAGACTTGTAATAGACTCACCGGGCATCTCTAAGAGTGAGGCGGATAGAGGGGATATTCCACACAAAGGGCCGTCTGATCACAGGATCGCCAGTTTTGATGAAGATGCCCACGAGTTAAAAATAGTCCCCAGTCCGGAGTGTGGAAGGAAGCAGGCCTCCAGGTTCCTGGGCGCACGTGTGACAGAAATGCAGTGGGGCATTTTAATGAGATCCCTTTACCAGAAATCCCGACCTTCTGTGTAGCACATTAATGTATTTTGCTAATTATAAATGCAATTAAAAAGTACTGAAATAAAATTAGGCTGATCTATCTAATTTACATTAAGCACTTTCAAATTATGCAGATTTTAAAGCCTCTCATCTCTCTCTCTCTCTCTCTCTCTCTCTCTCTCTCTCTCTCTCTCTCTCTCTTTTTTTCAATTTAGGTTTCAGGGTAAAATTGTCTGCATTAAAACAGCTGGAAAACAACCTTGTAGGAAAACAAATTTCTTTTCTGTGATTATTCTCAGTGTGTGAGTTAATTTTCGAGGCAGTAATATACTTAGCTGGCATCGAGCAGTGACTCATAAAGCCAAAGACATATGTGTCTGGATGCAGGCGTGGGAACAGGGTCCATGAGGGGATTGAGCGTGGTTTGGTTACTTTGGGAATAAGGTTGAGAGGCTAACTAGGCAAAAAAATAGTGACGTGATGGTCGCTAAACAGTTGAGATTTAGAAAGAGTGAGATGTCACGGCAGGCATAATGTGCAGTTGATAGAGATGAACCATCTGGTGGGTTTATCCAACAACACAGGATTTTTTTTTTTTTTTTCCCCTCTATGCTGACAGATGAGGAGAGTGATCCAGGTGATGAAGTTACTGCCCAGCATTATTAAGAATCAGGACGTTCAATTTTGCTGGCGCTGCAAGTTACATATGCAGAGCAGCTATATATTAGGTGGGGAAATGGAGCATAAAGGAGAGAGGATGTTTACGTTGGACGCTCTCTCTGCAACGGCCGGCCATGTGTGTGCTTTTCTGCCGAGGCTGGAGAGAGAACCGCCATTCAGCCTGGGTCTGCTGGAGGCTGTGTTCGCCCGAGGAGGAGACGACCTTGCCAGGGCTTCTTTACAGATTAAATCCGATCCGCAGTTTCCCTGGAAGCAGAGCTGTAATAAGCTCTTCTCCGGAGTTGCGTATAAGTTCCTTAAAATGTTCGTGGTGTGGTATAACTCTCCTTTGCACAGTGCACTCAATTTTATTTACAGCCCAGACTATGCTCTTTTAGCTCCCCATCAAAAGGAGGCCGAAAATAGTTCTCCAAATCAGAGCTGTTGTGTTTGAGCAAAAGGAAAAAATTAGAGAGCCCTTTTTCCTCTTTTCTTTCCCCCTTTTTGATGCTGACGGAGTCTTCCTACTTTAGATTAGGGAAGCAATCTTGCCTACTCTGACGTGGAAGCCAAGGTGGATGCTGGGTTCCATCATCTTCCCTAAAAGATGGTTGAACTGTAGGGCGTCAGACAAGTGTAGGAGACAAGGGTCCTTGTGTTCCGAGATCTCCCAGCTGGGGAGGGGGCAGGTGGGGCTCACTAGGGTAAAGAGATTCTTTGCCCCTCCATCCTCCAAGCCTCTGCCACCATAAATTCAAGCAGGAAGTACTATTAACTGCTTGTTAATCCATGGAGAGAAAGTGTTAAAATCTTTCTCTCCAGGAGGACCATATCTGGACCCATGTGGATGGCCAGATGCTAAGTTGGAGCTAGACCGTGTGGGTTTCTCTTTTATGAGGACCCAGGCAACAGCAGGACTTGATTAGTTGGGAGTACAGCCACAGTTTCCCCCCACCAAAAAAAAAGCAACACAAAAAACTTACCTCCGATGCTTTCATTTGCATTCTACAATCCTCCCTGGGCACCTTGGCATCAAGCAAAGTGCCCGCCACCCTTTCGGCTTGGTCCTTCTCTGACAGACAGCTCCAAGGAATCCTTTGTCCTATGTTATGTTCCTCTTTCTTCTGACTTTGGGAGGGATGCTGGATGCATGGCATGGAAATAATGGATGCTTTGGAAACAACACACCTGAATTCCAATCCCAGCAGCTCCCGCCAACCCCAGCTGTGGGGTCTTAAGCAAGTTATGTAACTTCCGCCAGCTTTAGTCTCTTCATCTGCTTTTGAGAACAATACCACTTTCCCTGTAAGGTTGCAGTAAGCATTAAAATGACATCATGAACATGAAGCACATGCATGACACCTGACATTCATTCTTTTACTGAACAAATGGTCATGGAGAATCTGCTCTGTGCCAGGCACGGGGGGCTCAGCCCTGATGTATTAGGGTTAATGAGTGCCCAACATGTGTGCCTCTGCCCTAGGCATGCCTGGATGGGCATTCATTAAGCACTTGATGAAACAGGGCTGACTTAATAAAATGATGGAATTCTACAAATAGTAATTGAGCTCCCACTGTATTTAAGATACCATATCAGGTACAGAAGGGACATGGCAAGTTGGATAGGATGTGTTTCTCCTCTCCAGGATCTCATGTTTCACCATGATTATGTTGCTTCATTTAGGTATTTCAAGACTTCAGAGGTTGTCTTATTCTCTTTCTTGGTCTTCTGCCTCACCTCTTATAATTCCCACCAGTGATCAAACTTCCGTGCCTTTGCATATGCTGCTCGCTCTGCCTGGAGCAACCCTGCCCATCCTGACTCATCCAACTCGTGCCCTTCTCTACTTGTCGAACTCCTGCTCATCTTTCAAAACCCAGCTCTGAGATTTCCTCTGGGAAGTCCAACCCCAGCACTGCAGATGGTCTGCTGCTATAACCATTTTCCCTGAGACCTCTTACCCACGTACACGTCTGTTTCTTTCTCTAGACTGAGAGCTCCTTGAGGTCAAGGACCCATGTCTGATCCATCTTGGCATCCTTCATGACTACCATATTGTCTGGAATTGAGTAACTGCTCAATTAATGCCAGTTGAGTGAAGAAATAACTTCATGAGTTAGTGAATAGATTGTCGGATGGATGGAGAGATAGAGAGGACAGACATTCATACTTGAATGGATGGAGGGGTGGTTGGTTAGTTGGATGGATGGATGGAGAAAGTGAGAGAGAAAGAGGCATGCAAACATTCACACATGAATGCATGGATAGATGAATGCATGATAGATGAATGCATGGATAGATGGATGGATGGATGGATGGACAGACAAATGAAAAAATGAAACAATACACAAGTGAATGCCTACGCTTGGTTTAATGATGGTAGTGATCGAGACTTTGTCTGTAATCCCAAAGGACTTTAGTTAGTGAAACAACAAGGCAGAGCTACTCTGTTCTGTTTGTGTTTGAACCCTGAGGATAATTTTGCAGGGAGTTTCCAGGGCATTTCAGGAGCTAATAAATCTGAGGACAAATGAACATGTCAACGTTCTGTGGACCCCAAGTATGAATTTGCATTCCACCCAGTCCAGGGGGAGCCTGCCTTCTGCGTGCTGCATCATCCCTTCCACTCCATGTGTGCTGTGATAGCCAAATTCTAATTAATTATGGTGGCCTTTCAGCACTGGACACCACAGTTTTCTCTGCAGCCACGGCTGCTGCTGCTCTCACTTCCTGCCAAGCTCACCTCCCAGACAAACATACTTAGTAGGTGTTTTCCCCACATTAATAATCAGAATTGACACATCCTAAAAGAGGGTTTCCTTGTCGTGAAGGGCAGTGCTGATGGATACGTGGGAGAATTGACAGCCCCAGAGAAATGTTTTTGCCATTACCAGCATTTCTCTGACAGGTTTTTAATAAACCCACTAAAACTGCAGTGTACTGGGAAAATTTGTAGATAAAGTGCAAAGGGCTGCTCTGACTCGGAGGATCTGGGGTAGAAAAATACAGTTTGGGGAACACTGAATTCCTCAAAAAATGGTGCTCTTAGAAGAAGCTGATCTTCTAAGATTGGGTTGGCCTGAAAGCTGGAGAGGTAGCAACAGCCAAGGGTCTTTGAGGAGACCTGGGTTACAGGTGGCCCTGAGCAATGATTCCTGTGAACTGTGTATGAAGCACATTTGAAGCCCTGGAATACAGACAGGATTTAAACCCTAGATTAGGGAAGGCGGGATTGAATGGGTTCATTCACTCATTCACTCATCTATTCAATAAGCACTATTCACTTCTGACTCATGGGTCACAAATGTAAATTAGACACCATAAGTTGGAAACTCTAATAGCTAATTTATGGCCTTGGGCTGTCTACGTGGATTTGAGGTCCAATGCAGATTTTCTCATCTTCAACAGGAAACTAATAATGCCTATTCTTTAGAATTGTATTTGAGAGTTAGGGATCAAATAAGTTAGATTCTGTATGGGTCAGGGTCCCTGCCAGAAACAGATGACATATACTAATGGGAGAATTGAGGAGAGTTTAGTATGGGGATTGCTTATGAGAGAGGGGGCACGGTTAGGGGAAACAGATGAGGGAAGACGCAGTGCCCTGGAGCTAGCAACAGTGGGGAGCTGTTACCACCACCCCTAGGCATCAAGGAGCCAAGGGAAGGGGAGGTCCTGGAACCCAGACATTGCCTGACATAGCTGTGACCTTCAGGAAAAGGTCAAGTCGTTGTTAGACTGCATTCCAGCAGAGGGAGTCAGGAGGTCAAATACTCATCTCCCTTTCCTCCCACCCTGTGCTGTCCTGGTGACGTCTCCCTTTGGCCAAACTCCATGGAGAAGGGGACTCATCACTACAGTCCATAATGGTGAACCTTCCAGGGCACAGAGCAGGGTGGAGAGTGGCTGTGGGGGGACAAATGAGGGCTATCCATTCAGCACATATACCAGCACAGCTGGACTCTCAGTGAGTCAGTATACTGTGGGCATAAGTCACTAACATCCCCATGATGGTAAGGGGATGGCTGGTATTATTATTTCCATTTGACACTGAGGCTTAGGAAGATAGGGTGGTCCCCACATCTTTGCTGGCAGACCCGCCTCCCCCATTATTTCACATTCTCTCATTTCCTCCCGTTCTTCCTTGGCCACCAGAGGGAGGCCGGCAGGTGGCAAGGGTGCTTTGCTTTCCAGGGGTTAAAATCAGACCCTGAGAGTGAAAGAAGCTGTCCACATTTCATTAGGAAATCGGGTCCTTGCCAGGGGCTGTAGTCAGTGGGAGAGATGGCATCTGAAAGCTAAACAAACCCAGTGATGCCCTGGGATAAGCTTCCCTAATTAGCAGAGGCGGCTGCCGGATTATTGATGCTCTCCACCTGGCTCAGCCCTCCTGGAGCTGACACACTTGGGGTGGGGGGGGGGGGCCCTTCTTACTCCTTAGCCCACTGATCCTCCCAAAGGCTTTCGAAGCCTCTCAGAGCCAGTTTCCCAAGCAGTCAGCCTTTCCAACCAGAGGGGCAGGACCCCCGGGAAAAGATGGGACAGCCCGATAGAGAAATGTCTTTGCAAGACCTCAGGTGGAAACTAATGTTGTCCCCAGCGACCCTGCCAGTAACGGCTGAGCCTGGCCCGGTGTGAATGGTAGGCACCCAGCTGCTGTTATCAGACATCTGCGTTCAAATCCTGGCTCCTCTGTTCACTCGCTGGATGAGGAGAGCATGATTACTTAACTGCTCTGAGCCTTCCTTCTCTCCCGTGAAATTCAGTGACTGAACCAACCTGCATCAGTGTCGTGGGCCTTGGGACAACTGTAGCCGTTCCTTTCCCTTCACTGGGCCTGTGGACCTCTGTTGCATCTCCTCCGGTCCTCTGTTTAGAGCTCCGACCATTTCAGCACCTCCCCTAGCATTTCTTTCATCGTTGTGCAGCATCCTGGGGAGGCCACAGGACCAAGACCCCTTGTGAGCTTGCTGCTCCAGGGTCATCTCTGAAGGCTGCCTGGCTGTGAAAGGCGGAGCTGGATTTCTGGACTAATTTCATGTCCTATTAAAATGGGTCATTACAGAGCACATTGGCACAACCAGGAAATCAACTGGGTGCAAACCAGTTTGCTAATAGTACTCCTTAGAGCCTTTTTATAACTTAATTGTGTAGGTAGCCACACACATGTATGAACAGGGGTGGAACAAAGTTGGGGAGGAGGATTCTGAGCAGGGATCAATTCTGGAAATCCTGGCTTCTGTAGGGGAGGGAGCTGGGAAGAAGTTGAGAGTCTAGATCAGTGCTTCTCAGACTTGAACAAGAGCAGGAATCACCTGGGAATCTTGTTACTGTGCAGGCTGGTTTAGTTAGTCTGGGGCAGGCCCAGAGATTTGCCTTTCTTTTTTTTTTTTTTTTTTTTTTTTTTTTTTTTTTTTTTTT
>RJWK010069667.1:0-11086 GCA_004363435.1 Platanista minor | reverse complement strand
AAAAAAAAAAAAAAAAAAAAAAAATGGTGACAAGAGACACTAGGAATTACTTTTGTATATAAAAAATAGAAGATTCTTCTATTTATAAGATATTCATATAATTATAGGTTCAAAACATATGAATTTAGTATGAAGATTCCTTTTACTATAGTGCCAAAGAACTTGCCAGAAGTAACAATGTAAAGTTCACACCATTGAATACTGCCAAAACATATTTTATAGCATCTAGTAATGTACTTTAAAGTTTTTCCAATTTTTGAGGTGAATGTGATCTTGTGACTATTTATAACAGCATTTCTTTAACTCCTAGTGAGCTTGAAAAATTTCTCAAATGCATATTGGTCATATGTATTTAATGGTATAATTGTATGCTACATATTTTATCTTTTTAGATTTTCATATTTAAAGTGTAGCAGATAAGTAATCATTAACAGTACCTACTGTTCTGGGAAATTTTTCATTTAGCAAAATGTCTTGAAAGGTCACGCAGACAACGCGGCTTGGAAGGAAACAATAAAACGATAGTTAAACTACTCTGCATAAGAAATGGACAGTTAATAAGGGGAAGGTAAAGCAAAGAAAGCAGGAAGGGGGAGTAGAGAGAAGGAAGAAAAACGGGATCAGGAAGCTCTAGCTTGAAAAAAAGGTGGCAAGCAGCAATCTTCTAGTATCAGGATGACCTAGAACTCTTAAGGATGGAGAACTGTTCTCATATTCACAGCTTCTGTTGCCATAAGGAATACCACGTCAAGGAACCAAAAGCAAATAACATAAGCCCCCCCAAATTTGCATAACATTGGGGACAGCATTGGCCTTACCATTAGAAGCAGGATTATAACTTTAATCTCTAGCTAATTATATTTTTATCATGAAGAGTAACTTGTAAATTGGCACAGTAATTAAGGTTCTGGACTCTCACTACTTTGTATATATCCTGTATTCCACAATAAGTAGTCTTATGAACTTAATCTTTCTAAAACTCATCTCATCTGTCAAATGAAGATAATATTGGTACCTACATTATAGGGTTCTTATGAGGATTTAGTGAAATAATCCTGATAAAATCCTCAGCTCAGTGTCTGAAACAAAGTAAGCACTCATTAAATGTCAACCATTATTTACATCTTTCTGCATACATGTTTATATTATATAATTGGGAACAAAGAATTTGTCACAGAAGAGAACTTTGTATCCTCTGTTTTTCCCTCAATATTCCAATATGTGTCTTTGTTATGTGTTTCAACATTTTTCAAAACTACAATTTTGATATTATATGGATATAACTTATTTAAATGTTGTAAAAACTTACTTCTCCAACTTCTATTATGTGTGTATATATATGCATAGACATATATATTTGTTTGTAATATAAATTAAATTATTATTTCAATATGTATTTGTTGGATAACTAAAATAATGAAATGTTTTTATCAATTACTGGCATGGGATTACTTCATTTTTGAATTGGCTATTCATATTCTGTTTTTGTTACTTTTTAAAGTTGGGCTATTGGTATTTAATCAATATTTTTAACATTACTGAAATAAGAAAATGTGTATTATGCTCTAAACAAATAACTAACAGATGTACTTGCTGTATTCCATCTGTTGACAATGTGAGGATTACCTGATGTTCTCTTTCTTTACTCATTTATTTGTTTGTTTTTATATTCCAGAGATTTTTACAGACATAATTAAGGCAGCTTACAAAAATGTTAGCATTAAAATTATAGATCTAAAAGCAAGTTAGGACTGAGTCTAAAATAAATAACATATAATATAACAAATGGATCTAAACTGCAATAGAATGCAAGCTCCAAGAGAGCAGGGAATCTTAGTGTATTCAGTAATGTATGCCAAGATTCTACAAGAATGTTTGACACAAAATTGTTGCACAAAATATACTTTTGAGTGTAAATTTTAATGCAAACAAAAAATAGAGCAATGAATAAACATATATGCACCATCCAGCCACACCTGAGCTGAAGTGTCTAGTATACACAAACACTACTGAAACCTCCTTCTCCTGCAGAAGAAAGGGCTATCTCGAATGTTTTATTCTTATGCAGTTATTTACAAGTTTACTACACATTATTATATTCCTAAGCAATAAATATTATATATTATTTCCCATATCTAAAAAATTTAAGATACTTGCTTTTTGTGTTTAACATTTATTTTATTTGTTAAGTTGAATCCTTATTGATAGTTCATTTACTGTCACTGCTCTACAGTAATCCACTACATGAATATGTAAATGTTATGGACTGAATCATGTCCCTCCCCAAATTCAAACTCTAACCCCTAATGTGACTATATTTGGAGACAGGACTTTCAAAGAAGTAATTAAGTTTACTTGAAGTCATAAATGTGGGACACTAATCCAACAGGAGTGATGTCCTTATAAGAAGAGAGACAGACATCAGGGATGCACACACACAGAGTAAAGGACATGTAAGGACACAGGAAGAACATGGCCATCTGTAAGCCAGGGAGAGGCCTCAGGAGAAACCAAACTACCGACCAACTCCTTGATCTTGGACTTTCAGCCTCCAGAATTGTAAGAAATAAATATCTGTTGTTTAAGACACCCAGTCAATAGTAATTTTTTTATGGCAGCATTAGGTTAACTAATAGTCACTATTTTTCTATTTTCATGGATTGTTTCTCAGTTTCATCACGAAAAACAATAGTATAATTATCTTTCTTTTACTTGTTATCTTGGATATTTATGCAAAAATTTCTCTGGGCTGGGTACCAAGAGGTGAAATTGTAGCTTAGAATCTGGTCATCTTCAATTTTATCTTATATTACCATATGTTTTCTAATGTGATTTTGTCAGTCTACACTCTCATCATGAGCATATGATTTCCCTGTTGCACCGTATCTAAAACATTTGGTATTGTCAGAATTTAATGTTTTCCCAATCTAATGACTGGGGAATAGTATCCCACTGTGCTTTTAATTTGTATTTTCCTAATTAGTAGTAAGATAGAATAATTTTACATAGGTTAGTGCCCACTTACGATCCCTCTTATGTGAACATCTTTATCTTTTGTCCATTTTACTACTGTGTTATCTTCCCTTACTGAATGGTCAAACTTTTCTGTAATCTGAATACTAACCATTGGTCAATAATACAATACAAAGGTTTTCTTTCTGTGATTTGTCTTTTATATTTTATGAGGTCCGTCACAGAATAGATATTTTAAATTTTGTCAGTTATATTTATCAATAATTACCTTTGTTGTTTATACTTTTAATGATTTTAAAAAGCTTTTATTATACCTAGTAATAAAAATAATCAAATTTATTGATAACATTTGTTAAATTGTGATTTTAAGACTTTAATCTACCCAGAGACTGTTTAAATATTGTATGAAATGGGGACCCAATTTTATTTTTTAACTTTCTAATCTAATACATAACAACATTTATAGCTCTTATCTTCCCACAATTGTATATTTAACATTTTTTTGAAAACTACAATTCTTGTGTTGCTGCTTTTTAACTATAATTTATTTTTGAATATTTATTTTGCATCAAAATCTCCTAATCAGTATTTATTAATTTTCATAATTTTTCCATAGAGTCCCTTAGTTTTCCATATTTGCAATAATTGTTTGCAAATAATTACATTTTTGTCTTATTTATTACAAAACTTTTGTTGAGATATTATGTGAGATGATACCATGAACTCCATAATGATCAACAGTGATTAAAAAACAACAAAAAGATAAAAGTCCTTTCCTGAAGATTACACTGACATTTTTTTTCTGGTTAACTATGCAAGGGTTTTTCCTCACTTTATTAACCTCCCCTGCATCACTTCTCCTACTAATAATCCTGACTTTCCTTTGGGGTTCCAATTGTTTCTGGTTCCATTTGTTTCCATTTATTTCCAGGAATAAATAAGAGAAGAACCAATCAGTGTTTTCAGTTTCCTAGGAAGCAGTAATTGTTTCACAGGTTGCAGAGAATATATCTAAGAATTCATTTTCACTCACTGATTTAACTGGTGTTTGCTAAATCCTTACTAGTGAAGGAAGATACAAAGATTTTAAGTCAAGGTGTCTTGATGTTAATCTCTAGAGTGAGAAAAGTAAACAAGTATCAATAACGTTATTCGCCAACTGAAATAGGAGCCAAGCAAGTGGGGCTACAAATGCTGCCTGAGTATATCAAGAAATGTTTCAAATAAGGGGTGACAGAAGAATAAAAATTCATGCATATTTTAGATATCAGGAACACTGAGAGGGAAAAGACACCTGCTTTTAAAAATGCCCTAGTAACTCAATCAGAAGACTTGTCAAAATCAATGGTACAGTTGGTCTCTTAGAGAAGAAAAATATATATAATATATATACTAAAAGAGATGTTCTAGCAATTGAAAGAAAAAGGTTTGAAGATCTAGAATTTTAAAATGTGATTTCCATTCATATGGCTTTTACCAAATTTACTTTCTGTGCAACTATTCCAGATAATTCAAAGGGAAAAATCTATAATACTGGTTTCTAACTGCCTTTTCACAGGACTGAATTACCTTAAGGAGCTACATCTGCATTAGTTAGTGGCTATTATTCTAAACCCTTTGAAATGATTTCATAATATTTTCTTTTATTTTTCTCTGAAAAACAAAAGAATTCAGGGTTTCCCTGGTGGCGCAGTGGTTGAGAGTCTGCCTGCCGATGCAGGGGACACAGGTTCGTGCCCCGGTCCGGGAAGAGCCCACATGCCACGGAGCGGCTGGGCCCGTGAGCCATGGCCGCTGAGCCTGCGCGTCTGGAGCCTGTGCTCCGCAATGGGAGAGGCCACAACAGTGAGAGGCCCACGTACTGCAAAAAAAAAAAAAAAAAAAAAAAGAATTCAATAAAGAAAATTATAGTGAATAAAGTAAGAAACCTGGACCCTATAAAAAATGTTGAGAAATGACTTGGAGCTATTATAAATATCACCCATGAATTGTTTATAAGCCAGATGTAATATTTTGCTTCCTTGGAATGAGTGTGACAATGACTTTCTTCCCCAGTGTTTTCTCGGAATGTACATTTTGTTAAGTTTTTTTTTTAATTCTTTTACTAATTTTTTCCAACCTTATTGAGGTATGACTGGCAAATAAAAATATTATTTGTGAAACATATTTTTTATGACACAAAAAAAACAATTAATAAAACAAACATCCATGCATTTAAGGACAAGCTTTATCAAATCTTAATACTTTTGTCTATTTCACCTGACAATTTTTTAGCTGAAAATCCTTTAACATTTATTGAATGCCTACTAACTTTTTAAAAGTTGTATTTAGCTTTACTTAGGATGAAATATTTCAACATGCCTGTAAATGCACAAAACAAAAATATACAGCCCAAGATTTATCACAAAATTATTATCTTGTAACCACCATCCAGGCTAAGAAACAAAATATTTGCTGACACCAACAAGCTCCCTCCTTGTCCTCTTCCATTACTAGCTATCTCCCTTCTTCCCTCCAAAAGTAACCACAATTTTGACAATTTCTATTGGGGTTATAGGGGAAATAGCAAACCCAAATAAACTAAATCAAGTCTTTCTGACTAAAGCTAACTGACGCTGGGCTTCAGTCTCTCAGAAACTCATCGTACGTCTAGCTAAAAAACAGGATTTTGTATTTTAACACTTCAGGATCCCATCCCAAAGATGGTGGATTTATCTGGGATACATTCTTCCTCAAGGAAATTCCTGTACTCCAATTTTTATGTTGCTAGTCTACAAGACTGTCAGATCACTTAAAAGTCTTAGCCTCTCAGTCACCTCTTCCAGAATTGACAAATACCCCCAAGGCTAAGGCAGCCCCAAATGCCAGATTCCCATTGATTGAATTACAGCTTCTCCAATGCTTGGTTCATTAATTTCTCAGTCTTGCTAACTTGCCAGTTTCTTCAAACAGATGATTTTCTATGCTTTGTAAACCAGCTTTTCCAGGTGTTTTTGGCAGGACTGCTTATTAAATTTACTAGTGCACCAATTCTGGAAGCTAAAATCTCATCAATATTTTTTAATAGAATTACTATAAATACAATTAATATTCCCTGTGTTCTATTTCTTTGATCTCATGCCCCTCATTTCTTTCCTCTGTCAAGACAGAACTGCTATCCTGAACTGTAGTTTTTCATTCCTCATATTTCATAATTTTACTCCATACATAATTCACAGTACTGTTTTGTAAATTTTTGTATTTTTAAATATGTCACAATACTGAAAGTTCCATTCTAATTTTCTTACTTCAAATTATATTTGTGAAATTGATCTTTGTTGATACATGTAGTCTACTTCAAATATTTTAACCACTAAATAATATTATTTGTAAAAAGTATAGTGCAAATAAATTATCCCTCTCCTTATTTTTTTGTCACACCACAGGGCATATGGGAATCCTTCCTGGCCAGGGATCAAACCCATGCTCCCTGCAGTGGAACTGTGGAGTCTTAACCACTGGACTGTCAGGGAAATCTCAACCCTCTCCTTTTGATGAACATTTAAGTCATTTCAAATACTTTGCTCTTATATCCAATGTTCTAATAAATGTTCTTAGACATATAAAAACTTTTTTCATGGAATTAACTATGAGTAGAAATGACGAGCTGTGGAATATACATATCTTCAACTTTACTAAATTTTGTTCAATTACTTCCCAAAATGCTTTATTCTTTATTTATTCTCATCAGCCTAATATCTAAGTTTTCTTTGCTCCATATCCTTGATAACAGTTGGTACTTTCAGAATGTTAGTATTTTATTTCCAGCCTGACAATTAAATAAATATTTGACATTACTTTGAATTTGCAATTTTGTACATCATTCATTTGTTTTTCATAAATGTACTGGCTCCCATAGTTTCTTCTTCTCTGAATTCCTTTTTAATATGTTTGCCAATTCTCCTACTAGTTTGTTTGTTTTTTTTAAATTTTCTTACTGGTTTATAAGATCTGTATACACTTGACATTTAGATCCTTTTTGATTTATACTTGTGTAACACATACTGTCTTTAAGCAGTCGTTTAAATTTGTATTTGACGGTGTCTTACTTTAATAGTCATATTTATCTATGCTTTCATTTATGGTGTGCATTTCAAAATTTGTTAAATAAATTTCTCATAGGATATATAAAAGACATAGGTTAGATTACACAACAGTAAAAAAATAATCCGCAATGATTTAACACTGCAGTGGGTATTCCATACTCACGTAAAATACACTGTGAGACACAAAGATACTGTGGGTAGTTCTCTGTGTAATGACTGCGATGCAGGCTGTTTATGCCAGCTAAAACGACATTATTCTTCTGTAACTCCTTTGTTACATTCACACCTCATGACCTTTTAACCCAAATACTTCATTGTAAAAGAAAAAACACTATAAATTGTTGCCTAAATCTCTCAAATAATAACAAAAATAGCTGTTTGCTATGTACAAAACACTTTCAAGTAAATCATCTATTAATCCTTTCAAAATTCTCAGAAACTAATGCTACTGCCCCACAGCATGGCTGGAAAAACTGAAGCTAAAATCATTTAAGCAACTTAGCACAGGTTACTCAGTTGTTAAGTAGCAGAGTGATGATTCAATCATGTCTTCTGACTAGTCTTTCTAGTACGTCATAGATGAAAAAAATAGTCTAACACTTATATCTTCTTACAAAAGAGTGACTTGGATTTGGGGGATCCAAAGTAGTAACTCAAGAAATAAAATTCCTCATTTTTATAATTGAACAGTATATAAGATTATGTCAAATATATTTCCCAACTATGTTTGTCGGCAGGTACATAGCCTGCCTAAAATGTTATTTGAAACAGCAAAGCATATTTCAATTGTGCTGATTTAACTGAGAGAGGCAGGAACCACCCATTACAAGTGTAACTCTATGATCTTTAGCAAACAGAAAAAAATTGAATATCCATTTATCCCAACTAGCTTGTCTTTGCTGTGCTGAATCAAAGTCATAGCAATCAATGAGAAGAACTCTGCCTCTTCAAAGTATATTAGCAGAGAGATACAAGCAGACCGTGAACTGAAAAATGGTTGGAAAAAAATTAAAGTGGTTAGTCCTACATAGTAATTTTATTTATCTGTATTTCCTTCATTTCAAATGTTCCTTCCAACATATAATAGAAACATGAACAGCATGTGAATGTTATCATATGTCATGTTTCCATTCTAAGAAAAGGTACTGATGATTTTCCTTTGATGAGTAAGAACACAATATATTTTATGCTCTATATTTCTCCTTTATACTCTATAACTGAGTAACTTTTAGTCAGAAAGAGTTTTGTAAAATGGTTGCAAAGCAATAGTCTGGGGCTTCCCTGGTGGTGCAGTGGTTGAGATTCCACCTGCCGATGCAGGGGACATGGGTTCGTGCCCTGGTCCGGGAAGATCCCACATGCCGTGGAGCGGCTAGGCCCATGAGCCATGGCCGCTGAGCCTGCGCGTCTGGAGCCTGTGCTCCGCAACGGGAGAGGCCACAGCAGTGAGAGGCCCCTGTACCACAAAAAAAAAAAAAGCAATAGTCTGAGGTTTGCTAACACATACTGTCTCCTGAGCTTTGGAATCAGATATTTTTTGAAAAAACAAGACAGAAAAAAATTCAGGCATTCCCTAAAATTCTTCAAAATCTCTAAAGAGTAGGTGAACTTTCCTATAAGGTAAAAAACTTAGGGGTATTTATGGCAAATTATAGACTTCAATATATTTACACAGAAATAACTGTGTTGCATCTGGTGATATTACCCATTCACTTTTCTACTGAAAATTATCCCTCATTTCCCAGATCATAGTGGTCAGATGATATAAGGGCTAATAAAACAGTTTAAGAATGTTTAACTTCATCCTAATGACAATAAGAAGTCACTAGAAGGTTAAAAAGTGAGTAACATGACTGGATTTAAGTTTTTAAAATATCATTTGGGAATATCTATAGTATAGAAATTGGATCAGAGGAGCACCATGTAGTTGTGAGAAGCCCAGTTAAGAGGTATGCCTTAAGAAAAGATGGCTACCTGGAGGAAAGAGGTTTTGCCCCGGAGTTGGAAAGGCTTGAAGAGAATTGAAAGCAATTCAGTTATGCCCCCCATCCTCATCCCCTGCTCTCTGAGTGTATAGAGATCAGTGATTGACACATTTGGTTAAATCAGAGAACAACTTCTCAAGCTGCATCCTTCAGTATCACAGAAGGACTGGCTGTGAAAATTTCTCCCTCTTCCTCTGCCATCAATTTCAGTGAGCTGTTGGTAATAGTCTAAAGATTAAGTCAGAAACATTTTTCTTTTCCATCAAAACTTCAAATAATCAGATAGGATCTAGTGATCACAGCTCACAAATGGTAGAGATGAAGAATCTTAAAGTCTCAAAAAATACTTCATATCCTAGGGTTAATATATATTTAATTTTCTTAATTTCTAAGTCTTTTGTGTGCCTTGTGTATGTGTGTGTACACATATGTGTGGTCTAAAAAATAAAGAACACACACTTCATAAAATTACTGTATTCATTTTTTTTTAATGGAAAACATATAATACAGTACCTGGCACAGTGGAGATGTTCAATAAATACCTAATCCCTTCTTCCCAACTAACCCTTTCTTAGCTAACAGCCAGAAGATCAGGGTTCTTGTAGAGATACTAGGTAAAAATATATACTGATAATCCCTAAAGAATAGAGACCATAAAGACCTATAACTTTCAGTTTGCCTTAGAAGTGTCCAAGTCTAATTTATCATTCTAAATATATCTAGATTCTTTGTTTTAACCAAATATGGAGTTGATGTTCTTTCTTCTTTAAGCCCCTATATTTAACTAAGGAGTAGCTATGCTATAGCGACCTTTTTATATATTGAAATCTTGGAGTAAGATATTTTAACTTCTCTTCCCTGGGAGTTTTAAAACAAAATTCTAATGAAAGGGAATGGAATAGAAAGTTAAAACCTAATCAACCTCCATACACTGCCAAAAATCCAATTCTCAGACACGTTATTATCCTCCATACTCAGGGAGTTCCCAGAAAATCCAAGAAGAGACACTAATTCGCCACAGATCATAGAGTAACTCTGGCAAAAAATTTTTAAAAGTCACAGGCAGATTGCACCTAGGCAATATAAAGAAAAGTGAACAAAATAAGGCTGTCATTTTTTAACAAGATGGCAAAGACATTGATACTCAGTGATTTGGAGATGCCATAACAGTTTGCTTCCTCTGCTCCATCCCATCTACCCCGCTCTGTTCCAACTCAAAGGTAATCAGATCACTTCCTTGGGGGATGGGGGTAATGGGACAGAGTTTCCATCCTATTTATACCAGATAAAATGACCTCTATTCCACTGCCACTGTGATTAAACTTGTTATAGCTATGAAACAAGAGACCAGACTTAAGTATTCGAAATTGGTAAGAAATTCTTCTTTACATACCACTTTACTCTTGAGATCCTTTGACACTTCTTTCCATGAATTTCTTATGCCTATTTTCAAATCTTTTACTTTTCCTATTAAAATAATTAAAGAGATTACTAAAAAGGTCGTAAGAATTTAACAAAAGAACTATTTGTCCTCCATTTCTCTTGTTACCATGGAGTGGACAGGCTCTGCTTCTATGCAATGCTGAAGAGATACTCAGGAGGGAGTGGATACTGAGTGCCATTCACTTAGCATAAAAAACGTGTCCAGGCAGCTTGCAATTGGACTTCTGCCCCTTTATTTACATTCTCCTTCCCCCTCATCATGCCGTCCCCCCCCCCTCAGGGTATATCTTAAAGGGTACTGGGGGCATGATGTTTATATCCAATAATTTCTTTGTTACAATATAACATATCACTCCTGTAAATTCCCTCAGAATGCTGGGAATTAATTAAAACCCTAGTCTACAACACTTAATTCTCACAAAAAGTCACTTCAATCTGAGCTGTGAAGAAGGGAAAGGGGAATTTCTAAACTAGACCCATCCTCCCAACTGCATCTCATTACCACTCTGCTCTTTCTTGGGGGTAGGATTACCTCACTGTTATGAACTCCCCATCCAATATATGAATAATCTTATATCATAGTGGGGAAAAAAGTCAAGA
>RJWK010069666.1:0-11086 GCA_004363435.1 Platanista minor | reverse complement strand
CTCCAGCTGTGGCGTCTTGCTGGGACGCCCTGGGGGCACGTGTGACTCACAGGACCATCCCCACCTCACAGCACCCTGCTCTGCAGCTACTCCAAGGAGGGAGAGGGAGAAACTGACTCATATCAGCTGCACGGGAATCACAGGATGTGGACGGAGGTCACAGGCTACGGGAGGGGAGGAGGAATTTTCCACTCATTAAGGTCAAGGGCTTTGGGAGGTGACCAGTAGCTGGTGGTAGAGAAAGCTCCCTTCTGACAAGTAATCATGATGCTGTACAGGCTGGCCTCTGGAGATAGTTAATATCCCAAATATTCTCATTCTGTGTGTGCATCTCAGCAGCACTCCCGGGAAGACACAGAAGAGACTGCTTCCAGATGACTTTCTAAAAATTAAACCGTAAAGTTAAAGCTAGCAAATACCATCCTGGAATAGAAAAGAAGTGGCTATTAGAGGTCCTTTTGAACATGCAGGCCGGATAGGTGTATCGTTTACCTGAGACAAAGAAGTGGCTGTGCCTGGGGTGGGAAGGGGGCTTTAAACCCGCCCACCTCCGTGGCCAACGCTGCAGCAGCAAAACAGCTGGTAGAAAGAGGCGCGACGGGAATCTCTAGGCGGGATGGACAATCTTCCAAACATGAATGACTGGCGGGCGAGGGGAAAGGAAGCCTCTCTTCTCCCATGATGGGAAGGGGCCACTTGGTGGAACAAGGATGCAGGGATGAGCCCCGTGGGCCACACTTGGGAGAGGAAGATGCTGTTAGCACCTGTCACAGAGCGCCCAGGACGGAGGAAGGAAGCCCACGTCTGCCAACCCCCCCTTCGGTCGCTAGGCCGCTTCCGACTCACTAAGAGGGGGTGGCCTGCAGAGGGACAGAGCCCCCCAGGTATTTAGGGTTAGGAGGCACAGCTCTGCGGAAGCCACGGACCCCGGGAGCCACATGCAAAGTTGTAAAGTAACTTCTGAGACAACGCGAAGGTCCACCGGCCCTGAATTTCTCCAAACCAGGCGGAAGAGCACGTGTGAACCGAAAACCTCCTGAGCAAACCGAAGCCCCTGGCAGTGGGAGGGTGTCAACAACCCAGAGAGAATGGGCTCTCTGTTTCTGCTCAGCCCGGCCCCCTCTTATTTCGTGCAGCTTTTGTGGGCCTGGTGGCAATTAGCTTTATGAATTATAAGTGCAATATCTGGGATACGAAGGCAGTAATTAATTAATGCCTGTCTGCTTTCCTGAAGGGGTTCCTTCTGTTCGGTCAGACAGTTATTGAAATTCGGGCAGGTAGGCTTCCATCATGTGGAAGGTTTAGAGGAATGAGAGGAAGAACAATTTAATAAGGCAGTAATGATGCTGCTAAATAATTCATCGGGCCGATGGCAGCAGCAATATTCCCAGCACTCCATGTCTGTTCTGCCGGTGGGTGGGGGAATAAGCCAGGCAGATCCTGCACAGCCTCCAGCAGCACCCCCCAGTAAAGACCTGCCTGAGGGGCTCCGCCGCTGACCCTCCATCCTGGACCTGCTCCCGGGTCTGTGCTCAGCCCCTTGGACCCTTTCTTCAACCTCCTCCTCCTGCCTGACTGTGCCGGTTAGAGATCCAGATGGGTCCTTACAACTACCAACACTTTTGCTAATGGTATCAATCACGGTTTGTTGAAATGCTGAGAGGCTAACAGGCCTCCGCTCTCCCGGGTTCTCCTGGTGGCCCTGCTGAGTTCTCTGCCTGCCCCCAAGGCTGGGGAAGTGGGGAAGGGGCCGGGAAATTAACCTGCCTCCGAAGTCCCATCGGACCTCGGCTGAGATACAGTCCTCCTAGAAGACACCCTCCTAGCCATAGCTGACCACCCGACTGCTCCAGAAACACACAGAGGAAAACAAATCTCTCCCGGGCCTGGGGCCACAGGACTCCTGGGGTAGGTCGATAGGATGGGACTGGGAAGGCGAAACCACCATTCGGCTGTCCTTGGGGTTAACAAATTCAGAGCCGAATAACACAGGAGGCGGGGCTGCGGGAAGCTCTGCCAGGATAGGGATAATTAAGTCAAGAGGCCGACTCCCTGAGACTCCCTGAGAGGCCAGCTCTCTCGCGTCCTGCGTCCCGCTCCACATCAGCTAAGTGGCCGCGTGTCAAGCTGTGTGTCACCTAATGTACCTAAATCTGTGTCAGGGCTGAGGAGGACCAGGAGGAAGCAGAGAGTATTAACAGACACCGCACAGCGAAAGGGAACCATTTCTGAGTTGCGCCTGCAAAGCAGGCAGAGGCAGACACCTGCCTCTGGTTTTGCATCTTATTCCCCGTGGGACGCGTTATTCAGCTCCAATTCCCCCCTCCACCCACCCCCAGCCCGCCCCCAGCACAAAGCACTCAAGACGGAGCCTGGACATTCATCATCTTCCCTTGTCGGTGAGGAGCAGGGGAGACTGGGAGCGAGCTGGGCTGATCCCTCCTGATCTGGAGAGCTGTCTGTACCTGGGGTCAGCCGTGAGATGGCTCAGTCCCGCCTGAGCCATCTCACGGCTGACCCCTAGCCAGCAACCCCAGCATACACTCACGCGCTCCTGGGCTGGCCCGGAGTAAGGTCAAAACAGGGAAAGTTTCCGGAAAGCCAGCCCTGGCCCTCTTACAGGGCTTTGATGAGCATGCCCTCAAACTCCGAGATGAGTTTATAAGAGTTCACAGCCCTGGAGCTGGCGCCAACCCCAATGCCAACTCCAAACCACATACGATGGAAGCCCGGTGGCCGGGACGCTCTGGGGCTGGCACTGTAGCCACATGATCCACTTTCTGCCGAGGATCAAAGCCCCAGGAATTAGCCAGGCTGTGGGGCTGTGTAGACTCTCCGCTCTAGGGAAAGCTCTAGCTGAGAGTGCAGGCGGCTCCCAGGCCCCGGGCCAGCCTGGCCCACCACTCACCAGGTAGATGCGGTAGGCGTCCACGCGGTGCAGGGGCCCCCAGCACAGGTCCGTGTCGTTGTACTTGGCCTCGGCCTCCACTCCGCAGGAGTCGTTGCCCACGGCGCTGCTGATAGAGAGAACAATGGCTCAGCGTGGGCCTCCCTGCCTGGCCGAAAGCAGACAGAACCTGCCCTTACTGATCAGGGGCAACTGCCACTCCCCCCACCCCCACCCCCCAGCTGCAGCTTCAGGTCCCACGCTCTGACTCTCCACAAGCCACGTTTTTCTGTCTCTGGGGGCAGGCACCTTATTCCTTATTCCTGCTGCACTATTTCCTGGCAACTGGTGGGAATCCCAGTCACCTTCCCAGAGGGGCAGGGATGGGGTCAGCGGTAAGCAGTGTGTCTCCGAAGGCCAGGATGCACAGCTGGCTGTGATGCGTGCAGAAAAGGGCCTTAGACGTGATGGACTCGCTTGGTGTTGGGCTTCTACCCTGAGAAACACTGCCCCAACTGCCCAAGGAAGCCCCTCTGGCTGCAGCTGGTGTGGGGGGCACGGGGGACACTCACCAGGTCACCTGCATGAGAGAGAAGGGCACGGCAGCAGCATAGATGGCCAGGTCCCCGTACAGGTAGATGATGATGCAGAAATAGAACAGGTTGACCCCCACTGAAAGCAACAAAGCCATCGGTCAGGGAGCCACAGGGAGACGCTGGCCTGCTTTTTTGATGACTACAGCTCTACCTCATCCACGGCTTTCGTCCTCCAAGCGGAGTGGCAAAACAACCCCCAAGTCCTGTTTCTCATTCTGGCTACCGATACTGAGATGCTGGCGGGAGACACATCTGCTCGTGACTGTCGCCCAGTGGTGAGCGGGGCTGGATCAGAGGTTCTGCATTCAGGGTGAGCGTGGGGCATGGACTGGCCAGGGAGGACCTGGAGGCATCTTCGCGCTCGGGACAGGCTGCCCGGAGGGATGGCCTGAGTCAGGGCCTGAACCCCCGGGCTCACCCGGACCAGGGCCTCCTTTGCAGCTGCACACAGGGCTCTAAGATGAAAGACTGAGGGATTGAAAAGAAGAGAATAGGAAGTGGCCCAGCTCCGGAAGCTGAGATCAGGAGGGTAAAAAGCCCTTGATTTCCAAAGACCAAGTGCCTCATTCTGAATGTGGCCCATCACCAAGCACCCAAGAGAAAGAAAGGTGGCCTGGTTCGCTGGGGAGGGAGAGAGTGGCAGGAGTGGGACGGCTCACTTCCCTCCTTACAAGAAGCGTCTGCAGGGGAGGATGCTGACTTTGGAAGGGACGGGACTTGGAAGCTCCCATTGCAGAGGCAAACCTTGGTCCCCTCTCCCTCCAGGAGGGGCCTGGACTAGGAGGTGGGAACTCAGGCTCTGGTCTTCATCCCATCGGCCTCTTCTCCTGACCCTGGCAAGTCCCTGACCGTCTCTAATCCTGTGCAGTGAGAAGAATTCAGCCAGTGCTAAATTCCATACGTGATTCCAGCTACAAAGATCAGGGGTAAAAGTGCTGAAAAAAGCATCCGGGCCCTACAACCTCAGGGTCCTGGTCCCAGACGGCCAGTCTCAAACTCCCATTCAGACTGATTGCTTGTTTTTGGTTTCACTGATCTTAAGCTGCTGGAGTCTCCGAGAACAGAAAGAAAAATGAAGTGACGGTTCCCTTCTAATCCAGGGGTCTCAGATGAGCCTCTAGGTTCCGGGGGAAAGCCAGGGACATGTTCCTCCTGGGCTATTTGAGGTCGGCTCTGCTCCTAGGAGCCTAGGTGGAAGAGACTCGGGAGATATGGTTCTTGAAAGAACCCTGGATGTCCAAGCTCAGTGGCCCCTGGGGTAGCTGCCACTCACCCCCAGGCCCCGAGCCCAGCCCCCACTCACCTCTCCGCTCTGAGCCTAGCTCCTGCAGGGAGGCACCGCCCCTCCCCACTCCCAGCCTTTTCTCCACCTGCTGAGGACTCATGTCCGCTGTTTATAAAACTGTCACTGGCCCTCCCTGATCAATACATTTCATTACGAGACACAAAGTGGGAGGATCAATGCACTTCCTTGAGGACAGCAATGACCAGGACTAGCATTTCTCATTATAAGGACTGAGTATGGACCCCAAGGGAGCCTTGTGTGGAGTGTGGCAGCCCTCCCAAAGGTGAAGGTGGGGCTTCCCTGGTGGCGCAGTGGTTGAGAGTCCGCCTGCCGATGCAGGGGACACGGGTTTGTGCCCCAGTCCGGGAAGATCCCACATGCCGCGGAGCGGCTGGGCCCGTGAGCCATGGCCGCTGAGCCTGCGCGTCCGGAGCCTGTGCTCCGCAACGGGAGAGGCCACAACAGCGAGAAGCCCGCGTACTGCAAAAAAAAAAACAACCCAGAACCAAAGGTGAAGGTGACAGTCTATGAATTAGGATAGAGCCGAGCAGTGGTTTCAACTGGGGGTGATTTTTGCCCCCCACCCACTACTGGGGACATTTGGCAAAGTCTGAGGACATTTTTCATTGTCACGACTGGGCGGTGCTACCGACGACTAGTGGGTAGAAAGGAATACTACTCAACATCCTACAACACACAGGGCAGGCCCTGCAATGAAGGCCCCAGCCACACAGCTATAGTGGCGAGAGCTTGAGAAATGCAGGAGCAGGTGGGAAGAGAGCATCCTTTAAGTCTGAGCTGCTCTCGTATGAAAGTGTTTATTTTCTATCAGATTTGGGTGAACTAGGAGTCTAGTCTGTGGGGCGCGCGCGCACACACACACACACACACACACACACACACACAGACAAAACAAAACCAGGGCTTCCCTGGTGGCGCAGGGGTTAAGAATCTGCCTGCCAATGCAGGGGACACTGGTTTGAGCCCCTGGTCTGGGAAGACCCCCACATGCCGCGGAGCAACTAAGCCCGTGCGCCACAACTACTGAGCCTGTGCTCTAGAGCCCGCGCGCCTAGAGCCCGTGCTCCACAACGAGAAGCCACTGCAATGAGAAGCCCACGCACCACAACTAAGAGTAGCCCCCGCTCGCCAAAACTAGAGAAAACCTGCATGTAGCAATGAAGACCCAACACAGCCAAATATAAATAAATAAAATAAATAAATTAAAAAACAAAACAAAGCCACAAGTTCCTAGAATTCTTTTTTTTTTTTTTTTTTGCGGTACGCAGGCCTCTCGCTGTCGTGGCCTCTCCTGTTGAGGAGCACAGGCTCCGGACACGCAGGCTCAGCGGCCATGGCTCACGGGCCCAGCCGCTCCGCGGCATGCGGGATCTTCCCGGACCGCGGCATGAACCCGTGTCCACTGCATCAGCAGGCGGACTCTCAACCACTGCGCCACCAGGGAAGCCCTCCTAGAATTCTTAAAGAAATCAGGGTGGACTGTGAAACATGAAAATTAGGAAGGACGTTTAAGAGGTATGTGTCCCCTCTCCAATGTGCATTTTATTTCAGCAGCTTGCATTTGAGAGGAGACTGTGCAGCAGCCAGAAGGAAATGTTTGCCTCTCTGATCTGAGTCTAATGAGAGAGGGAGAGATAGAAATGGAACAAAGGAAAAGTACAGAAGTGGGCCAGACACAACCAATCTGTTTTTTTTTAAAAATATATTTATTTATTTTTGGCCGTGTTGGGTTTTTGTTGCTGCACATGGGCTTTCTCTAATTGTGGCAAGTGGGGGCTACTCTTCATTGTGGTGCATGGGTCTCTCACTGTGGTTGCTTCTCTTGTTGTGGAGCATAGGCTCTAGGCACACGGGCTTCAGCAGTTGTGGCACATGGGCTCAGTAGCTGTGGCTTGTGGGCTCTAGAGCATAGGCTCAGTAGTTGTGGCACCCGGGCTTAGTTGCTCCGCGGCATGTGGGATCTTCCCGGACCAGGGCTCAAACCCATGTCCCCTGCATTGGCAGGCAGATTCTTAACCACTGTGCCATGAGGGAAGCCCCCAGTCTGGCTTTGATAAATTCTTAGAACCCTCAGTGAGGCTGGTCGGGTGGGGAGGACAGAGGGAGGCAGACCCCGAGGCAACCTCAATCAGGATCTTCCGTCACATCACACCATGGTGATAAACGGACCGCCGGATGTCCTAAGAAGCCATTGAGAAGATTCTAGATTCTAGTTTCCACAATCCCCCTCGGTTCTAACTTAGTGCGGCCACATTCAAGACAGGAAAGAACCAGGGGAGACGCTCCCCTCTGCAAACAGGGGCTTTGACGAAGGGGTACAAAATCTCCCAAGGTAACTGCAAGGTCAAGGATTTTTTGAGGTGTGTCTGACTTTCTGTGAAGGATCAAACATTTTAAAAAATGAAACCCTAAATAGGTCATCTTCCAAAAGAACAAGATTTGGAACGGAGGTCTAAGCTATTGTTGCCGGAACCAACAAGGCAGCACCCGAGCTGGCTGCTGTCCTTCCAATCCCACCAAGCCGCAGGTGGAGCACACACAGAGGTCACAATTAGATGCGCAGAGTCCAGACAGCAGTCCTGAGCGTGGGCTCCTAGCGCCCTCTGCTGGCCACCAGGAAAAGAAAGAGAGAGAGAGAGAGAGAGAGAGAGAGAGAGAGAGAGAGAGAGAGACACACACACTACCCTACTGTCACGATTAGATACGCGGAGTCCAGACAGCAGTCCTAAGCGTAGGCTCCTAGCACCCTCTGCTGGCCACCAGGAAGACACACAGACACGCAGACAGACAGACAGACAGACAGACAGACACACACACACACACACAAACACACCCACCCTACTGTCACAAGGTGGTTGCTCTGTCCTATCCTGAACAGAACAGTCCAGAAGAAAAGAGAAGACAAGTCAGAAGTAATCAAGCAAGAGGCACAGAACCACCAGCTGCCTCCACTGGCTTCCTTCCTTGGAAAGCTGCTTGGGACTCTCAAGCTGTATGAGCTGTAGTCGCTAAGTAGCTACTTCTTTATTCTTGATGCGCTGATGAACGGGAAAGAACCCAAGAAAACAACTTGAAGTGGTTCAGGCCTCTCAGCACGGCGGTTTCGCAGGCTGAGGATCTGCTCCTCCCCCTCGCCTGCCCCGTCCCTAGTTGAGGCGGAACCCCCGCTCCGGCTGCCCCGGCCCCCGAGAAGGCACCAGCTCTCCCCCTGCCCTTGCCCCACCTGGAGAAAGCACTCCCACCTTTATTGAAGAACATGGAGGCCATCTGCCCCATCTCCACCCGGTCTGTGATCTCAAAAAGATTCGGAGATCCGTGCCTCTCTGTGGAGCCAACAAGAAAGAGGAAGTGTTTTTTTTTTTTTTTCCTCATGAGGAAAAGCTCTTAGAAGGGGTGCTGAGTTCACTGAATTCTCCAGAATAATGACATCCCAAGGGGCTCAAACTCTTGGGAAAAGTTTTCCTAATGTTTCCTGCTTGAAACATTTTGAAATATCTAGAGGGACTTCCCTGGCGGTCCAGTGGTTAGGACTCCACACTTCCACTGCAGGGGGTGTGGGTTTGACCCCTGGTTGGGGAACTAAGATCCTGCATGCCATGCGGCACGGCCATAAATAAATAGACTAAATTAAATAAGTAAATAAATACACAAATAAGTAAATAAATAAATCATCTATAGAAAGGGATCCCAGGGATGCTCACTGTGGGGTGAGAGGGAAGGCTGGGATGCTTTGCCCTGGTGCAGCTGGAGTATGTGTGTGAACGTGGGTGTGTGGTTGAGTGTGTGTGACAGTGTGTGAGTATGTGAGCATGTGTGTGCACATGTGTGCATGTGCGAGTGTGTGTATGTGTGAGTGTATGTGTTAGTGAGTGTGTCTGAGAGTGTGTGAGACTGAGTGCGTGAGCGTGTGCGTGTGTGTGTGAGTGCGAGTGTGGTGTATGTGCATGTGTATGAGAGTGAGTGTGTGCGCATGAGGGCATGTGTGCACGTGTGTGTGTGTGTGAGTGTGTGTGTTGGGATAGGAGGAAGGACAGAAGTCAGAGACCTGACATTTACTTGAGCTTCCAGGGGCCAAGGTGAAGGGGCCTCCCCAAGCTGCACGCACCAGTTAGCAGCGGAGACAGCAGGGCCGGTGCTCTGCTCTACTGTTCCATGGTACCTTCCTCGGATCAACCCTCAGGTGGTAAATGCCAGAGCGTCTCTGTAGGGAGTCCCCCAGGCCCTCTCCACGAGTAAGGGAAACCCCGGGGACCAGAGGGAAGCACGGGCCAGCCCAGAACCCCAAGACTTACGCACAGACAGGATGGGCCGTTTGTCTGCCCGCTCGTAGTCGTCCTGGATGAGAACATCACTGTCGGAGGCCGTGGAGGAGTCATCGTCTTCTTCCTCCTAGGAGGGGTGGGATGGGGAGGATGAGAACAAACAAGGAAAAAGAGAGGGCACACAACTCTACAGCAAACCCCTGGGACAGCCAATGGAGAGCCTGTTTCCTTTGTAATTTCTTTCTAGAAGGTATCTGTTTAGGAAGCTTTCAACACTTCCCTGCTGTCACATTAGAGGGTCAGACACATTGGGAGGGAGAAGCTGCGGCACAGTTCCTGGGTACAAAGGTTCAGAGTGACTGAGCCAGCTCAAGGCCGGGGGTAGGAGGGACCAACAAGGTGATGTTAAAAGAGCAGAGACTGCGTTTCTTCTGTAAGCTGACGTGGCTGTGAACTTCAGCTCTGGGCTGGAGTCCTGGAGCAGCGCTGTGGTCAGGAGCCCTCCAGGCTCCGGGAGGGAGAGGACTGGCTGCTGAGGGCCACCTCTTTGCACACGACTGCCTGGGGGCACTGCCCGGAGCCAAGAGCAGCGCACACACCTGATGGGTTTCCATTCTCTTCCAGCGGAGCTGAGCGTTGGCTGCCGCCATGGCCTCCACCACAAAGGTAGTTGTCACAAAACTGCAAGGGAAGGCCACGTGTTAATTGCGAAAGGCAGGGAGGAGTTTGGAGAAGGTACAAAATAAAAGGAAAAGCCATTTAAGACCTGACGCAACCAATAAGCCCAAAGCATTCTCTCTCCTGAGGAAGGGATGGCAACTTCTGAGATGGGTCTGACCTGATAAAAAAGCATGTGTGAATAGGTGGTGCTCTTGTGCTCTCCCTGACATCTGTCTATATTTAGAATGTACTTCCAGTGCACTGGAAAGAAGGGTGTGAAATAAGCTGATGGGAAGGAGAGAGAGTGAGCCTGCGGGAGAGGTGCTCCCTTGCCCGGGGGGCAAGGTGGTACTGCTCCCCAGAAGGGGCCTGTCGGGGGCAGAGGTGGGAGAGATGGGAGGACGGACACCAGGTAATGCTCTAAGCTGGGAAGAGGAGGCTGGTCCACAAGGGGGCCCTCCCAGAGCTTCTGGGAGGGGCAGCAGGCAGCTCTCACCTCTCCTCGCTAGCCAAGCGGTCAACCCCCAGTTACACACACTAATGGATGGAGCACAGGTGTGGATGTAATTGAAAAGGGGGACTTCCCTGGTGGCGCAGTGGTTAAGAATCCGCCTGCCAATGCAGAGGACACGGGTTCGAGCCCTGGTCTGGGAAGATCCCACATGCCGCCGAGCAGCTAAACCCGTGCACCACAACTACTGAGCCTGTGCTCTAGAGCCCGCGAGCCACAACTACTGAGCCCACGTGCCTAGAGCCCGTGCTCCACAAAAAGAGAAGTCACCGCAATAAGAAGCCCATGCACCGCAACGAAGAGTAGCCCCCGCTCACCACAACTAGAGAAAGCCCGCATGCAGAACGAAGACCCAATGCAGCCAAAAATAAAATAAATTAAAAAAAAATAATAATAACTGAAAGGGACACTTGGCTCTGGAATCATCCCCTCCTTCTTTTTTGGGGGGGTACCTTTACTTTCCTAATAATCTGGTTAGTATTGAAATAACTGTTACTTCAATATTAGTTATTAACAATATATTAATGCATAATGTATTTTTTAAAATATTAATTTATTTATTTGGTTGCACTCGGTCTTCTTTGCAGCAGGTGGGCTCCTTAGTTGCAGCTCGTGGGCTCCTTAGTTGTGGCAGGTGAACTCTTTTTTTTTTTTTTTTTTTGCAGTACGCGGGCCTCTCGCTGTTGTGGCCTCTCCCGTGGCGGAGCACAGGCTCCGGACGCGCAGGCTCAGCTCCCATGGCTCACGGGCCCAGCCGCTCTGCGGCATGTGGGATCTTCCCGGACCGGGGCACGAACCCGTGTCCCCTGCATCGGCAGGCGGACTCTCAACCACTGCGCCACCGGGGAAGCCCCAGGCGAACTC
>RJWK010069665.1:0-11087 GCA_004363435.1 Platanista minor | reverse complement strand
CGCAGCGAGGAAAGAGGGCCGCTACCGGGAGCCGCCGCCCACCCCGCCAGGATACGTGGGCATCCCCATCACCGACTTCCCCGACGCCCACCCGCACCCCGCCCGGAAGCCGCCGGACTACACCGTGGCGCTGCAGCGGTCCAGGATGCTGGCCCGGCCGGCCGAGACCCCCGCCCCGGGCGGCGCCAGGCCCGCCCCGCGGCCCCAGTGGCACCGGCCCGGCGACGACCCGCGCCCCGGCCCCTGCGCGCCCCCGGGCCTTGCCGCCGAGGAGGACGGTACATGCGCTTCCCCCAGAGGCCCTGCTTCCCACCCGGGGTTCCACGCCCGCCCCCGGCCTTGGTGCCAGCCGTCGGGCTGCGTTTTGCTTTTTCCGAAGTGGCTGGAGAAATACCTAAAGATTGCGGAGGGGTCCCCTGTAATACCGTGTGAGCATGGGTGCATTTCCCTCCTAATTCTCGGTTTTCTGGGGAAATGGTCTGAGTCCCAGATGAAAGTCTGGTGGAAAACCCCACTTCTTTAGAGCTCTTTTGCCTTCTCTGTACGAGTCCAGCTGGCCGTGCTGGCGTGAGGTTGAAGGGGGAGACGATGCCCCCTCCCTCCTCCTGCTTTTAAGGTTTGAGTTTAATATGTTTTATTCTGGAAATAATCATTATAGGAAGAAGCAAAACACAATTCGTGAAAACTACTTATAATCCTGCCACTTGCAGATAACTTCCATTAGCGTTTTGTTATATATCCTTCTAGACTTTTTTATATGTATACGCATGTATGTTATTTAAGAAGTGTTGTTTTATAACTTTTTTCAATGAATTTATCACTCACGAGTTTCCAGTCAGTAAATATACAATGTATTTTTTATAGTGGGTATGTATATTTAAAGATGTGCATCCCATGTACATCATTTTTTTATTTTTTTTATTATTTTTTTTTTTACATCTTTATTGGAGTATAATTGCTTTACAAGGGTGTGTTATTATCTGCTGTGTAACAAAGTGAATCAGCTGTACATATACATACATCCCCATATCCCCTCCCTCTTGCATCTCCCTCGCACCCTCCCTGTCCCACCCCTCTAGGTGGTCACAAAGCACCGAGCTGATCTCGCTGTGCTATGCGGCTGCTTCCCACTAGCTATCTATTTTACGTTTGGTAGTGTACATATGTCCATGCCACTCTTTCACTTTGTCACAACTTACCCCTCCCCCTCCCCATATCCTCAAGTCCATTCTCTAGTAGGTCTGTGTCTTTATTCCCGTCTTGCCCCTAGGTTCTTCACGACGTTTCTTTTTTTCTTAGATTCCGTATATATGTGTTAGCATACAGTATTTGTCTTTCTCTTTCTGACTTACTTCACTCTGCCATATACTTTATTTTAAACTCTTTTTTTTTTTTGTAAATTTATTTTATTTATTTATTTTTGGCTGTGTTGGGTCTTCGTTGCTGCACACAGGCTTTCTCTAGTTGTGGCGAGTGGGGGCTACTCTTCGTTGTGATGTGCGGGCTTCTCATTGCAGTGGCTTCTCTTGTTGCGGAGCACGGGCTCTAAGCACGTGGGCTTCCGTAGTTGTGGCTCATGGGCTCAGTAGTTGTGGTGCACGGGCTCTAGAGAGCAGGCTCAGTAGTTGGGGTGCACGGGCTCAGTAGTTGTGGCTCGTGGGCTGTAGAGCACAGGCTCAGTAGTTGTGGTGCATGGGCTCAGTAGTTGTGGCTCCTGGGCTCTAGAGCGCAGGCTCAGTAGTTGTGGTGCACGGGCTCAGTAGTTGTGGCTCCTGCGCTCTAGAGCTCAGGCTCAGTAGTTGTGGCGCCTGGGCTTAGTTGCGCCGCGGCATGTGGGATCTTCCCGGACCAGGGCTCTAACCTGTGTCCCCTGCATTGGTAGGTGGATTTTTAACCATTGCGCCACCAGGGAAGCCCCTTTAAACTTTTTTATTATTACTCGTCATTAGGTAGAAAAAAAGTTGAGGATCTTAGGTGACCTATAGTAAGAGAACATAGCTGTGGTATTTTTATTTAGCCTGTCGGTGAACACGTTCTCTCTAAACACAAGAAAGCGACTTGCTTGCTTATTGATTTTTCTTTTGTTTCCTCCTTTCTTTCGTGGTTGTGTTAGCAGAAGATGAACAAGTGTCTGCGGTCTGAGGCACGGGCTTCTCTGCACCCATGTCGGCCACCCACAGGAGAGCACAAGAAGACGTCCCCTAGCGTCAGAGCCTTGGAACTCACACTCTGAGGATGGTGGACCAGTTTGCCTCCTTCCCTGCCTTAAAAGCAGCATGGGGCTCCTTCCCCCCTTCTTCCTGTCCCCTTTGCATGTGAAATACTGTGAAGAAACTGCCCTGGCACTTTTCCGCCTTGTTGCTCGAATGCACAGCGCAGCGTCTCCAAGCTCCTGTGGCTGCCTGCCACGTCACACGGCATCATTCCAGACCCCAAGGTCATCACCACCCCTGAGTCACTCTGGCTGCACTTCTCCGCGCCTGGAAGGAGTTTTTAAAAAAATCTTCCTTTTAGATTTCAATCCAGTCCTAGCACTTGGTGTCATTGGAATCGTGAGAAAAGCCAGCCATGGAACTACTTGGGGTCTTTAACCCACCAAGAAAGACAAAGAAAAACAATGAAACCCTTTGAGTACAGTGCTCGTCCGCTTGTTTACAGTGCCCTCCTCCGTTTTTTGGGGTTTTTTTTTTTCTTTTCTTTTAAATGAGTTTAATGATTGTGTTCAGAGAGTAAATATTATATCCATTTAATGATTTTACAGTATTATTTTGAACCTTTAAGTAGGGTTGCCAGCCGGGGTTTCTCAAAAACCAAATGTGCCGGACAGGGTGTGGTCACACCGGGGAGAGGGAAGGCTGGCCCACAGCCCCCGCTCCCTGTGTCCCAGCCAGGCCTGGGAAGTGCCCTATCCTGGAAGCATGAGATGTTAGCCAATTACCTAGATCCCAAGGCCCCCGGCCCCTCCTTCCCCAGGGGCTGGGGCTCTTCTTTACAACTGTTTGCACATGGCCGGGGAGGGAACTGGGACTCTTGCGTCCTGTGTCTGAGCCTATGGAGCACAGGGCAGCGTCACCCAGGGCAGTGTCACCCTAGGGCATGTCCTGCTCCATCGAGACAGACGGCAAACCCCATGTTTTTTTAAATTATGTTTCTTTGATTTCTGTTTATTTAGTTTTAGGGATTCTCTTGTTTGTTTTCAAAGAGAAACGTTTATAACTGGATAGCATTGCAGTGAAAGCAGCTCGGGGTGTTGGCGCTAATGCCAGCTGTTCATACTGCTCTTTCAAGACAGCCTCCCCGTATCGATCAGTCGCCATGAGGGAATAAACAAGCCTTTAACGTGAAGATGATCAAAAGATCCAAAACCCAGTGCGATCCGCCAGCCTTTGTCTGCGAGGCGGGTTGGTCACCGAAGACTGACCCGTAAGTGGCTTTACGGACGCCGAGATGGAGAAGGGCCTGAGTGTAGCAACCACGTGTTCACAGCTGCTATTAACCCCAGAAGGACTGAGATGACCCCTCCAGTCTATTTTTGTGTTGTTTTTGCACAGACTCCGGAAAAGTGAAGGCTGCCAATCCGAGTAGTACTCAGATGTGAGGAACTGCTGGTCTTGGATTTTTTTTCCATTAAATTCAGCTGATCATATTGATCAGTAGATAAACGTAAATAGCTTCCAATTTTAAAAGTCAAATTGCAGTGTTTTTTCACTGTATCAAAGCAATGTCAGTGCTTTATTTAATAATTCTCTCCTGTATCATGGCATTTGTCTACTTGCTTATATATTACATTATCAGTGATGCATTTGTAATTTTACATGTAAGATGCATTATTTGCCAGTTTTCTTCTCTAGGCTGTGGACCTCATGTGCATCTAGAAAGACAGAACTCTTGCTCTCCACAAGTTGCACAAATGTTATCTAAGCATTAAGTCACCGTAGAACATAGGACTGTAACCTCAGTTCGCTCTGTGATGTCAAGTGCAGAATGTACAATTAACTGGTGATTTCCTCATACTTTTGATACTACTTGTACCTGTATGTCTTTTAGAAAGACATTGGTGGAGTCTGTATCCCTTTTGTATTTTTAATACAATAATTGTACATATTGGTTATATTTTTGTTGAAAATGGTAGAAATGTACTATGTTTATGCTTCTACGTCCAGTTTGTACAAGCTGGAAAATAAATAAATATAACATAATGCCTTGCCTATATTCTTAATGACTCGTGCACGCTTTTTCTTACCGAAGCGTAAGAAGGCCCTTGGATCTCACCGCAGGAGCGAGCCCACAGGGCACTGAGGGTAGACCGTCGATGTTGCCTAAAACTGCCCAAATAGCCTATTCTTTTAGGTAGCTTTCTGTTGATTCAGAGAAAAGAAATTGATATCATTCGTGTTACCAGAAATTAAGATCATTCATGTGTCCAGAATTCATAGTGTTTGAGATTCAGTGAAAAATTATGATATCACTATGTATCTACTGAATACATAGCATTTGTCTCTGCCCAATTCTTTTCCAATAAAAATCTCTATGGGACATAATATTTTTGATTCCCAGTATACATGCAAGATCAGGGCCACTAAGTTAAGAGTACAATCTAGCAAGTGATTTGGAAATTCTACATCAAATATCATTGTTCTGTCTACGAGTCCTAATGCGTGGTAGGTCTGAATAATATTTTGGTCTATGAGAAGGGCACTTATATTTGAAAAGGTGAGAATCAGTTAAGCAGCAACCCTTTCGAGCACATTTTGAAATCAAGGATGATTTCTTATCCTCAAGCAGGTGTTAAATAAAAGTCCCGTCGTCCATCACCCACCCGGAAGCCACAGAAGGCGGAGTGGCAAGGATGTGGAAACACGAGCACGAAATGTGAGGAAATGTGAAGGCGTCTAGAAGGATGGCAGGAGTTCAGTCCTGATACTAAAGGGAAGATGGACAAACTTAAAACTCGTCCTGAGGCATTTGTGCTATCTTGGTGAGTAAATTTTGAAAATCTGGCCACCAAAAACAGTTTGGAGAATGAAAACCATTCCTGTAGCTTCAGCTGTACCTGTTCAGAAGGCAGGTGCCCCGTGTGGACACATGTGTTCCCAAGTGTCTGCCTCTATCATCTGTTCACTAAACCCTTCGCTCAGGGAAGTGCTATCACAACAGCAACCCGTGCTCTCCTTAAATTTCTGTCATTGAAAAAGCTTGTTTTTGTTTTGTTTTGGGCTGAGTTGGGTCTTCGTTGCTGCACACGGGTTTTCTCTAGTTGCGGCGAGCGGGGGCTACTCTTCGTTGCGGTGCGCGGGCTTCTCATTGCGGTGGCTTCTCTTGTTGCGGAGCACCGGCTCTAGGCGCGCGGGCTTCAGTAGTTGTGGCTCACGGGCTCAGTGGTGGTTCGTGGGCTCTAGAGCGCAGGCTCGGTAGTTGTGGCGCACGGGCTTAGCTGCTCCGTGGCATGTGGGATCCTCCCGGACCAGGGCTCGAACCCGTGTCCCCTGCATTGGCAGGCAGATTCTCAACCACTGCGCCACCAGGGAAGCCCTCTCTAATGTGTTTTGAAAAATATTAAAGATCTGATGATGTTTTGAGGAATTACCTCTTCATCACTTTTTGTATTCTGCTAAAAATAAAGGAAAATGACAGATCAGCCATGATGCCTGTTCATAGGCGGTTGTGTTTTAGGTTACCTTTAAGTAGCAAAGACTCCACTCCAGGTTTGTAAGCAGTATGTGTTCATCAGATGTGATCAGTGGTAGTGACAGAGTTTACTCTGTATCATGTTAATAACAGACGTTTGCCACGTTGTAGGAATATTGCAGGAAGCCCTCCTCTCTAATCAAAAAGACTAAAAGACTATAAATAAATGGACCTGGTTCTGTTTTCATACATGCAGGTTAAAGCCCTCCAAATATTTTCCTCAGCTTTAACTCCTTCCCTCTTCTGGGAGGTGTAGAGTTTATGCTCATCTGTACTTTTTAATATATTTGACCACCAAGCCACTGATAATCTCTCAAAATGTTCTCGAAGGATGCAAGCTGCTGAAAAAGTGTGTATCAACACACCTGGGAGGTCTGTGTGCTGATGTATTTCTCAAGGAATGTGTTTCTCACTTCTATTCGTGCCGAAGAAAAAGGGGGAGCTCTCTGAGTCCTTGATCCCCTGTTACCGTTCTCCTTGAGAAATAGCTTATCAAAGAATAAAGGAAGAGTAGCACTGAGGGGGTGAAGCTGTTGATTGGAGAAGCGAACGATCTTGCAAATATTCACAAAGATTGTCAGCCAGTGGAGGCTGAAAGGGGCAGTAATGGAATGGAAATGAGTAGGACAGACTGCAGCTGAGGGGCCAGGACCCTTCAGAAAGATCTTACAGTGAATTGAGGGTTTACCCCGTTGACAGGGAGACAAAAACACTGACTGGAACGAAACAGTAATTTGTGAATTGCACTTTTTTCAACATTCACATCTCAGCCAAGGACAGGGCAAGTGCAATAAGACTCCTGCCTATGTTTTGAAATGATACTTGCCCAGTTAATTTTTACAGAGCCATGGCCACATAACAGGGACATTTATAGAAGCGATCAAAACATTGCATGCAAGGTTAAGAATCTTAGAAAAGGCTTTATTTTATGGGCATTCAATACCATCCGAACCATTTTCATTATGGGAAAAGTTGAGCATAGAATATAGTATCTGAAGTAAATTTACAAACGACCAATTTTTTGTTTTGTTTTGTTTGCGGTACGCGGGCCTCTCACCATTGTGGCCTCTCCCGCTGCGGAGCGCAGGCTCCAGACGCGCAGGCTCAGCGGCCATGGCTCACGGGCCCAGCCACTCCGCGGCACGTGGGATCCTCCCGGACCGGGGCACGAACCCATGTCCCCTGCATCGGCAGGCGGACTCTCAACCACTGCGCCACCAGGGAAGCCCCCACAACCAATTTTTATAGAAGAGAAAAACTAGTGAAATAAATTCACCGTAGGGTATTCAACACTTCAAAAGTCAAGGCTAGTTCCTTTTATTATTTTTTTTTTTCTGTAGCTAGTTTAATAAAATTTAGGAACTTTTCATAATATTAACTCTGACCTAACACCGAGTGGTTGACATGCAGTGTGGTCTGATGGGAACCAATGAAGTAAAAGTATATCCCAGTATTTGAGGTTTTCCTTAATTTATATAGATTGGAACCTTTTTTTCAAACAAGACTATAAAACTGATATAGGATCAAGTCAGTGTCACATGTAGCATGAAGATGAAAATACGTACAAACCTACCAGGTATAGTTTAATGAGCTAATTTCACTTGTGTGCACTTCCTGTGATCCAGGCACTTTTCTTGATGCCAGATATTTACAGATATCACTAAAGTGAACCAAAGTGCCTTCCAGTTATAGCCTTCTCTTGGCTGAAGGTCTCCCATTTCTCAGACCTGAGAGGGGAAAACTTACTGAGTGATCCCAGGATCATAAATGAGTACCTTATCAAGCAGCCTCAATCACAGCTAGATCCAAGATATAAGATACCTGGCCCACAGGCTGCCAATCCAGGCTTGCTAGCCATCTAGAAGAAGGTCCTAGAAAGGAGCACTGTGACCGATAGGGAAAGGAAACCAAACTGAACCCATCGCATTCTCGTTGGGGAATTTCTGTGCAAAGGTGAAAAAGAGCAAAGGCTCCCCCAGTCAGGATGCAGAAGCTGTGACACAAGAGGCGTGATGAGAATGCCAAAAGCATGAACAAGAAGAGAGGGCCACGAGGTCAGGAAAGTGAGGGATCAACAGCAGGGGCATTCAAAGCCTAGAACAGCTAGACACCTGTTTCTTGGGGAGCAACCAAATGCTAGGGCATCGTTGCCCCAGCATGAATGTCCAGCCTCAGAACCTCTCCTCGGGGCTTCCCTGGTGGTGCAGTGGTTGAGAGTCTGCCTGCCGACTCAGAGGACGCGGGTTCGTGCCCCGGTCCGTGAGGATCCCACATGCCGCGGAGTGGCTGGGCCCGTGAGCCATGGCCGTGGAGCCTGCGCTCCGCAACGGGAGAGGCCACAACGGTGAGAGGCCCGCGTACCGCAAAAAAAAAAAGAACCTCTCCTCGCAGCTGGGCTCTCTGAGCTGTTCTTCCTGAAACGCCAATGGAGAGCCATTCCTCTCTCGGTAACCACTGTCCTCAGCACCTAGAACAGTGCCTGGGATAGTGTTAAAGCGTCTTATCGGGGCCTCTAGAGGGCCCAAATTAAAGATAGATGGGACAATCAAAATCAGCCAACATGCATTTATGTATTTGTTATTCAAGCACTTATATTTTAGACAGTGTTTCGGTTCACAGCAAATGTGAGCGGAAAGTGCAGAGTCCCATATACCCCTCGCCTCCGTCACTCTTGAAATCGTCCTCCAGAGTGGTACGTTTATTACAATGGATAATGCAACCTTGACCCGTCCTTATCACCCACATTCTATAGTTTACGTTAGGTTCGCTCTTAGTGGTGTACATTCTACAACATGCATTCATTGCAGGACGTCTATAAACTGTGCCCAGTACTGGTGAATATTCAGAAGTAAAATAACTCTAAAATATTTCTATTTTCTTTATTGAGGTATAACGGACAAGTAAATGACTCTTGACAAGGCTAGCAAGGATTTACGATTAACCAAGGGAGCGAAGAATAAAAGAGTGATTAGGAGCTAAATTCTGTATGGCTAAAGAAGTTCAGATGAATGAAAGGTGGACCGAGGCTGAGGTATCCAGAGGAGAGTCTTTGGCTCCCCCTGAGGTCTCCGCGATGCCTGGACGTCGAGGAGACCCGCCTAACTAGACAGGGCTTCAGATTTGGAGACACTGAGAAACTGGTTGGAATGAGCAAGGGAGTGTGCTATTACGTGGGACAAAAATGTTTTACAGAGATTGTATTTGTTGTATTAGGGGCTCAATAAATGTTCATAAAAAGACAAAAGGAAGGGAAATAGCAGGAGAAAGGATCTGTGCTGAGATAATGGTCTGGAGAGAAGATCTGATTCAGCAGGAGTACAGGGCGCAAAGCTGGGCGAGGAGAAAGGGGTTCACCCAGGCCGGGAGGCGTGGGGTCAGGACAGGAGGGAAGGACAAAGACGGTTCCAGGGAAAAATAAATCCGTAGAACCTGATGTCCAACGGGACATGAGAAATTCAAGGTAAAATCAAGCCCCCCCCCACCAGCATCAAAAAAAATGACTTTTAAGAGACTTAAAATTCCTAGTCAGAGTGCTTAAGGTGGGAGAAGCTACATTGACAAAGATGGAGACATTGCAGAAAATGATGCTGATTTTTATCCGTTCATCTGTCGATGGACGTTTAGGTTGCTTCCATGTCTTGGCTATTGTAAATAGTGCTGCAGTGAACATTGGGTGCATGTATCCATTTGAACCACGGAATATTACTCAGCCATAAAAAAGAATGAAGTGATGCCATTTGCAGCAAGATGGATGGACCTAGAGATGATCATACCAAGTGAAGTAAGTCAGAAAGAGAAAGACAAATACCATATGCTATTGCTTATATATGTGGAATCTAAAAAAATTGATACAAATGAACTTATCTGCAAAACAGAAACAGACTCACAGATGTGGAAACTCACGGGGGGAGGGGGGTGGGGGGGGAGGGAAAAATTAGGGGTTTGTGATGAACATACCCACACTACTATATTCCAGATAGATAGCCAATAAGGACCTACTGTACGGCACAGGGAACTCTGCTCAATATTTTGTACTAACCTATAAGGGAAAAGAATATGAAGAAAAAAACAACATATATATCTATAACTGAATCACTTTGCAGTACACCTGAAACTAACACAACATTGTTAATCAGCTATACTCCAATATAAAATTAAAATGAAAAAAGAACATGATACCGGTTTTCAAAACCAAGTCAAGAAGGGTTCTTGTCCAGGGACTCAAAGCCCCAAGTGGTCCCCATTCCACCTCCTGCGTCTGCGGGGAAGGGATGCATGTGCTGAGGAAGGGGTGTCCACCCTGCGAGGTACAGTCCCTGGTGAGGCCATGTGGCTTATCCACTGCATTTGCCAACACGTTTGATTCATTCTTCTATGTCACTGTCTAGGTTTCAAACCACTACATCCAACCAAGCTATTTCTAGCCGTATGGACCCCAGGGTTTCTCTTCAATGACAGAATTGGTGTGATCTTGGATCAGCTGGGGAGTTTGTTTTTTTTATAGCGCTTTGAAATGTTGTTTTTATAGCGCTTTGAAAGACCCAAAGCGTAGAAGAAACAAAATAGCCAAGCAGAACGTGAATTCATAGAATGGAAAGAGCCAGACGGGGAATGTGAGGAGGAAGGTTAAACCACAGCCGCCCCGCACAATTATAATTTTTTTTTTTTTTAGAGAAAAGTATAATTCTTTCCTGGCATGCAAAACGAGGCCCAGAAAAAAACATTTACTGTGAGGAATTTCTAAGATTCACCTCAAAAAGGCACTCCAGGAGGATGAAAGCCTGCGGGTGGAGAGCCCTGACCCTCTGAGGGTCCCTTCTCCCAGGAACTTTCCTGACGGGGAGTATGGGGGGGCGCAGGGGAGGGTAGACAGGTGATCCCACCTTCCACGTGCTGCTGTCGTGCCCTCTGCCACCCAGGAGACAGGGCAGACGTCCTCTGCTAAAATCCTTTTACCCCTTCAAGAGTCCTGGGACCTGACCAAGTCTGCTGGATGCAGGTTCCCAAAAAAAAAAAAAATTTTTTTTTTGTTTTTTGTTTTTTGTTTTCAAAATAGCTTTGAAATGAATAGATGCCAAGGTTTCTCTCACAGTCCTGTCACCATTCTTCTTGGGTGCAAGGATTTGAACTGCCTGGTTTTGAGTTTTTCCTGTGTGACTCTGGGGAAGAACCTGAATTGCTTCTTTTTTTTTTTAACACCTTTATTGGAGCATAATTCCTTTACAAGGGTGTGTTATTATCTGCTGTATAACAAAGTGAATCAGTTATACATATACATATGTTCCCATATCCCCTCCCTCTTGCGTCTCCCTCCCTCCCTATCCCACCCCTCTAGGTGGTCACAAAGCACCGAGCTGATCTCCCTGTGCTATGCGGCTGCTTCCCACTAGCGATCTATT
>RJWK010069664.1:0-11087 GCA_004363435.1 Platanista minor | reverse complement strand
AGACCCAAGAGTCTGCATTTCTAACAAGGTCCCGGTACTGGGGCTGCAGACTTTGAGGACCACACCTCTTCCCTGAGCTCACCCTGTTTCCTCCATCTGACCCACCCTGTCCTGTACTCTCCTCTGGGGTAAACCCCTCAGCCCTCTGGCAGAGAGGATTCTGAGGTCCTGTCATCCCCACTCTCCCCCCAGAGGCCCTCTGGGGTAGACAGAGCCCCAAGCCTGGTGTTGGCCCTCACATCCAGGGGCTCACTCTGTCTTGGGGTTGGGGTGTGGCTCAGAGGCAGGGCTCCTGTCTAGGGATGGGAGACCAGCAGAGGTGGCCCAGGGGGAGGCCCAGGCAAGCAGGGCCAGGGCGTGAAAAGCAGGAGCCTCACCCAACCTCCCTGCAGCTCTTCCCATAGCCCCACCATGGCAGTGCTAACCCTCCTTAGCTCGTTGAGCCTTCAAACCTGACTCCCAGGACTGGCTTGGAGGGGCCGGCCCCGCCCCCTGCCCATCTAGGTAGGGGTCGGGGCCCCAGAACTCAGGCTGCGTTGCCCTCTTTAAATTCTCCCAGTTGGCTTCTGCTGGTGGCTACAAGGATGTTCCCACCTGAGTCTACTTCTCAGAGGCAAGCGACTTGCCCCTGGCCACACTGAGGAGGACTGGCAGAGGCGAAATGGATGCCCACTAGTCTCCTGACTTCTCCTTCTGGACTCGACTACACCGCCTGGGCTTTCTTGGTAGATAACCAGGCATGTGTGAGAGGGGTTGCCAGGAGCTGCAGGGACACACGCCAGCAGACAGATGGGCACAATGAATGTGCAAAGCCTCTGACAGCCCAGGCACAGGGCACCCCAATAAAGCTGCTGGCTCACCCCTGCCTTCTCCAGGAGAACTCGTGTCCATTGCTTGGGGACAGGAGCTGGGCCAGGAGGACGGTGGAGAGACTGGAGCCAGGAAAAAATGGAGGAGGAGAAGGAAGGGCCCTGGAGAGAAACGCTGCCCACATAAAACCACATAACGTCTTTCAAGAGCTAAATAAGAAGATGCATGTTATTCGAATTAGAAATGGAATAGGCAAACCTCTACTCAGGCGTTAAAAATACAATAACGTTAAATAAAATAACCTAAAATAAAGTGAGGAAAGCATTAAGAGTGCCGCCGGCTGGTTTTGCATACAGGCACTCTTATCCACCTTGAATAAGCTCAGGCCCCTCCCCATCCACTGCGGGCGTCTAAGAAAATGGGGCTCCAAGGGTGGTCTGTGGGCGTATCAGAAAAGTCCCTGGACTCCAGCTCTGGCAGCCAGCGCTCACACCACACCAGGCCCACACCCAGGTGCAAAAAAAAAAAAGGGACACCTCATGATGCCTCTGTGTCCCACAGGTTATTTTTTGCATTTCAGGTAAGTGTATTAGGGCCCTGATATCCATCAGAAAGGGTGGAAGGTTCATTTAAGGAAACGATTCTCGTCTAGGCTTTGATTGAGGGTTTTTGGTAGGTTGTTGATGTCTTTTTGGTTTTGCACTCATTTATACTTTTTAAAAAAGTATTTTAACAAGTTAGAATTACCCTGATAACAAAACTTGGCAAAGACCTTATAAGAAAATTACAGACCGGTATCACTTATGAACATATATGCAAAATCCTCAACACAATTTTAGCAAACTGAATCTAGCAATATACACAAAGGATAATGAATGTGACAAAGTGGGCTTTATTCCAGAAATGCAAGGTTGGTTCAATATTCAAAATCAATGGGGGCTTCCCTGATGGCGCAGTGGTTAAGAATCTGCCTGCCAATGCAGGGGACGCGGGTTTGAGCCCTGCTCCAGGAAGATCCCGCGTGCCGCGGAGCAACTAAGCCCATGCGCCACAACTATTGAGCCTGCGCGCTAGAGCCCGCGAGCCACAACTACTGAGCCTGTGTGCCACAACTACTAAAGCTGCGCGCCTAGAGCCTGTGCTCCACAACAAGAGAAGCCACCGCAATAGGAAGCCTGCGTACTGCAGCGAAGAGTAGCCCCTGCTCCCCTCAACCAGAGAAGAGCCCGCACACAGCAACGAAGACCCAACACAGCCAAAAGTAAAATAAATAAAATAAATAAATTTTAAAAAAACAAAAAGCAAAATCAATGGGCTTCCCTGGTGGTGCAGTGGTTAAGAATCCGCCTGCCATTGCAGGGGACATGGGTTCGAGCCCTGGTCCAGGAAGATCCCACATGCCGCGGAGCGACTAAGCCTGTGCACCACAGCTGCTGAGCCTGCGCTCTAGAGCCCGCGAGCCACAACTACTGAGCCCACGCGCCTAGAGCCCGTGCTCCGCAGCAAGAGAACCCACCGCAATGAGAAGCCCACGCACCACAACAAAGAGTAGCCCCCGCTCGCCCCAACTAGAGAAAACCTGTGGGCAGAAACGAAGACCCAACTCAGCCACAAATAAATAAATAAATACATATTCACATAATTAACAGAATAAAGGATTTAAAAAATCATATGATTTCAATAGATGCAAAAATCACATGATCAAACTCATTCCACTAAAAAGATGTTTTTAATTTTCAGCAATGCAGGAATAGGAGGGAACTTCACCAACCGGTTAAAGAAACTGCAAGAAAACCTACAGCTAACATCACAGGGGAAGCGGGGAGACTAAGGCTTTTCCCAAAAGACCAGGAGGGAGACAGGATGTCCACTGTCCCCACTTCCATCCAGCTGGTCACAGCCCACCTCTGTGTGCCAGCAACAGGGTAGTCCACACTGAAAACCCTGCAGAATCCACAAAATGCCCCCGAGGCCTCTCCCCAGTGAGGGAGGTACTGTCCTTGCAATGAGTTGGGGGAACCCAGGAAGACTGAACCTGGGGAGAGGGCCGCAGGTGCCTTTTCTGCTGAGTTATTTCAAGGCAAACTGGGCCTGGGTTTCCTGCAGAGGCCAGGCTTGTTCTCTTTGGGAAATCCGAAAGCAGCAACTGAAGACAGATTCTTGGCGGGACTGCGGGGTTGCACTAATTCTGCTCGCCAGCCCCGGGTGCTTCGGCCGAGTGCAGGGGGCTGGCTGCCAGCTTCTCAGAGTGTGCATTGGAGGAGTGGGGTTTTGGCGGCTGGCTGCGTGTGAAAGGCCTCAGCCCAGATCCTTTCATCGGCAAGTTGTCCCCACCAGGGGAGAGAGTGTCAGTTGTTGTGTTCAGAGCTGTTCCCAGAGGGAGGGGTGAGAGAGAGGGTCTCTGGAGGAGGAATCTGGCCCACAGGGCTGGCAGGCTGGGTCCTCCGAGCCCACCCTCTCAGGCACCCCTGCCTTGGCTCAGCACCTGGACCTGAGCCCTAGACCGTCACAGACAGGCACCAGGCCTGTGGGATGTTCCAGGTGGCAGCCCGCGGGATGCACATTGGTCCCAGAGTCCCAAGCCGGGTTCTGCCCTTGGCGGGTGGGAAGCTTCCACTCAACTCCCAGGAGGGGGTGCAGGGGGTACCTCCAGTACCAGCTCCCAAGACCCTTTCTGGGCTTCCAGTACTACAGTCCTCAGCCACCACCTGGCAGAATTGGTTTCTGGCTCTGGTTCCCCTGCCTCCACCTCGGAGTTCCCCAGGGTTCCCATGTGCATCCAGGCCCAAACGCAGAGCCTAGCACGGAGGAGACGCGTGGAAACACTCCTTGAATTGAACCGGATTCGGCCCCTGTGACTGTGGGTCAGCAGGCCAGGCCAGCGCTGAAGGCAGAAGGACCCCTGGCTTTCAGTGGGGCGCAGATGACTCTAGTGTTGGAGCCAGAATCAGCGGGTGGGGGTCAGGAGGCCGCAGCTCTCTGCCAGAGCCCCTAGCCCCCAGCCAGCCTGGCAAGGCTGCCCACTGCCCAAGCTGGGTCACCTCCCCCAGCCTGGCCCTGTCACCACGGGGATATCGGGGGCAGATGGTCTGCTGACCAGCTGGCACCAGCACCGGCCTGCTTCCCACCTCTCACATCTTGTCCTGCCCTGTCCCTCTCGGTCTGAGGGTCCCAGGGAGAGGGCCTGCATTGCCAAAGCCCTCCCTGCCAGGACGGCCAGGAGCAGCCCTGTGAGAAAACAGCGTGGGTGCCTTGCTTGTTGCCTAGAGGGAGGGCGCACCCGAGAACCTTGGGTGCTTGTAAGAGGGTGTTAGAAAGGACTTCAGGGCGCTGGGAGTGTGCTGGGCGACAGGCGGGTCTGGGGAGGCGGCTTTGCCCTCAGGTGGATGCTCTCAGGAAGGGCGGCTGATTCTGTGAGCAGGTATCTTAGTAAACCGTGTCTGCAGGGGCGGAGCCTGGCATGAGGACCCACTCCTGCAGCCGGGAAGGGGGAGATTTCATCACGTTGTGGCCTGGATGATGCTCATGCTGTCACCTGTGTTCAGTGGTTACCAGGCCGGAAGCCTCCTTTGTTTGTTTGTTTGTTTGTTTGTTTGCGGTACGCGGGCCTCTCACCGTTGTGGCCTCTCCCGTGGCGGAGCACAGGCTCCGGACGCGCAGGCTCAGCGGCCACAGCTCACGGGCCCAGCCGCTCCGCGGCACATGGGATGTTCCCCGACCGGGGCACGAACCCATGTCCCCTGCATCGGCAGTAACGGACTCTCAACCACTGCGCCACCGGGGAAGCCCGGAAGCCTCGTTTTGGATCAGCTTTGTCCGGTGTTCTGTGCAAATGTTTATGTTCCATGGGAGCACACGCTGTTTGTTCTGGAGAGGGAGGGCTCCCCAGGGAAGGGGGTGGGCTGGGTGGAGCAAGGCCCCTGAAATGTTCAGGAAAATTCCTGAAGGCACCTCATGCAGGGGTGGAAGGGCTCGGGTGTAGGTGAGGCAGAGGGGCCAAGCTCTGCCCTGATGTCTCCCAGGGCCCCTGGATCTCCTGTAGGGCTCGGGGGCCAGGCAAAGGGACTGCCAGGCAGTGTAGCAGCCGCCCAGAAGACCCAGGGACCCTGGGTGGACAGGCCAAGAGGCAGGACTGGACATTCCCAAGATGAGAGGTTCGAGGTTCGGTCACTAGGAAATAGCCCCTTGATACAAGCTTGTCAGGGTGGGTTCCATTCGGACCATGACCCCTGGGGTGGAGCTGGCACTTCCAGAGTCCAAAGGAAGAGTCTGGAACCTTCTAAGAAAGACACAGTCAAGGGTGAAGTCTGGGCTGGGGAGAAAAGTGTGAGGCCCTCAGGCCTGACTGAGTCTGGGTCCTTCCTACTTGCCAGCCTGTGCCTGGTACACAGGTGTGACGCCCAGATGTAGGGCCCAGGTGAGGCATGCGTTTACCAAAACATCTCTTGGGTGCCGACTTTGCCCCGCTCTCTGCAAGGTACATCCATCGTTTGCCATTCACTGAGCACTTACGATGGGCCAAGCCCTGCACTGCACCCTTGGGACCCAGAGTTGAAGGCCAGGCTCCCTGCTTTCGAAGACTTTCCATTCCAGGGAAGAGGAGGAGGAGATAAGGAAGGGACCCCAACAGTTACTCCTGTGTATCAAGGCTGCTCGGCCACGCCAGCTCCTTAGCGAACAGGCGTCTACCTAGGGGACAGGAGGATCCACGTGCTCCCACAATGCCATCAAACGCAAGACCCAAGACAAAAGGTCAAGTCTGAGAAGCTAAAATACAAGGTGAGTCATTACCTCTGGGAGGAGTGAGGGGCATTTGCCCTGGGTGGGTGTGGGTCTGGACACACGGGCTTCAAACCCGGGGGCACTGGTGGGGTTTTGTTTTTTCCATTAGTATTTAAGTTATTTTATGTATATAATATTCTTGTGACATTTTAAGCACCCCATCAGAGGAAAATCAATCCTGAAGCACCTGGCCAATCTCACAGCCTGGGAGCCCCTGGATGGAAGGTCATGGAACAGGGATCCAGGCCAGGCACAGAGTGAGGCTCAGCTGCAGGAGACCCAGCTTCCAGTCCTGGCCTCGCTGGGCGTACTAGTTTCCTATGGCTAGTCTAACAAATGGCTACAAACGTATAGGCTTAAAACAACACAAATTTATTCTCTTATAGTTCGGGAGGCCAGAAGTCAGCCAGGACTTATTCCTTCTTGAGCCTCCAGGGCAGAATTTATCTCGTTGCTCTTCCAGCTTTTAGAGGCTGCCTGCACCCCGTGACTTGTGGCCCCTTTCTCCATCTTCAAAGCCATAGGTGCAGCATCTTCTAGTTTTTCTCTGTTTCTGTTGCCATGTCACCCTATTCTCACCCCTGCCTCCTTCTCATAAGGATCCTCGGGCTGACATCGGACCCACTTGGTAACCCAGAATCATGTCCCCATCTGAAAATCCTTAATCTCATCTCATCAAAAGTTCCTTTTGCCATGAAAGGTAATATCCACAGGCTCCGGGGATTAGGACGTGGACATCTTTGGGGAGCCATTACAAGCCTGGCACACAGGGTGACCTGGGGCAAGTCACTGCACATTGCTGGCCTCCGTCTCCCTGTGGGCAGTCACAGGGTAGGTGTCTCCAAGGTTCTTCCCCATGGAGAAGAGGCCCAGCGAGCCCTCGGAATCTTTGGGCTATTACCCCATCCCGCAAGGGCACCAGAGCCCCTCTTGGCCAAGTGGGTGGGCTGTAGGAAATCCCAGAAGGGACCCCAGATCCACAGGGGCAATGTTGGAAATAGCCAGACTCACCCATCAGAGAACTAAGCTTTGCCCAGGGCTTTAGATTTGCAAAGTGCTTTTCTTACATGCCGGGCAATGAGCAAAAGCTCACTAAATAATGTTCAGTGACTCAACCAATGAATAAATCAATAAAAGAACAAACTTGTGAAATTGGCAGGTCTGACCATCCCCACTGTAGGGACAAGGAGCCTGAGGCTCAGAATGGATGGGTCACTTGACAAGCGACTCAGCCTTGGTCTGCTAGCTGCAGAGCCTGTGCCCTTCCACGCTGGGACAGTCCTGGCACACAGTGGGGCTGGCCTCCACTAGGGCCCGGGGAAGGAAATAGAAAGTTGGCTGCCACGGCGGGGCTGGGGCCTCACCTGAACCTCTCACGGTTTCCCACAGTCTCTCGTGACCTGCAGAGCAGCTCGGAGGTGACACACGTGCATGCTGGGGTTTCCTGCCAGGCCCGGGGACACACTCAGTTCTCACCCGGTTGCTTGGAGGAGGTGAATGGGGCTCTGGGGGTCAGTTGCCTCTGCATCACCTGCATCCCCTTCATGTTTACCCCACAGTCTTGGGCTCAAAACCCCCAAAAAACCAGGTATAGACTTTAAACCAGGGGTCTTGGGTTGGGACACTGGCTCTGTCGTGCCTCACTGTGCGGTCCTGGACATTTTTTTAAGACTTTATTTTTTTGGAAGAGTTTTAGGTTTCCAGCAAAATTAAGAGGGAGGAACAGAAGTTTCCCATATACACCCTCCCCCCACTACAATGCATAGCCCTCCCCGCCACTATCAATATCAGACGCCTCCTCGTGGCACATTTGTTACAATTGGTGAACCTACACTGACACATTGTCACCCAAAGCCCATAGTTGACATTAGGGTTCACTCTAGGTGCTGGACATTCTATGGGTTTGGATTAATGGATAATGACATGTATCTACTCTTACAATATCATAGAGAAGTTTCACTACCCTAAAAATCCCGTCTCCACCTGTTCATCCCTCTCTCCCCCAACCCCAACCCTTGGCAACCTCTGATCTTACTGACCCCATAGTTTGGCCTTTTCCAAAATGCCATAGAGTTGGAGTCATACAATATGTAGCCTTTTCAGAGTGGCTTCTTTCACTTAGTAACTTGCGTTTACTTTCCTCTGTCTTGATGGCTTAATAGCTCACTTCTCTTTAGCACTGAATAATATTCCATTGTATGGCTATACCACAGTTTTTCCACTCACTTACTGAGGGACACCTTTGTTGCTTCCAACTTTTGGTAAATATGAATAAAGCTGCTATACACATTTGTATATGTAGATTTTGCATGGAAATAAGTTTCAACTCCCCGGGGTAAATACCAAGGAGAGTGGATGCTGGATCACGTGGTAAGAGTACGTTTAGTTTTGTAAGAACCTGCTAAACTGTCTCCCAAAGTGGCTGCACCATTCTGCGTTCCTGTTGCTCTACATCCTCGTCAGCACTTGGTGATGTCAGTGTTCTGGATTTTGGCCCTTCTAATAGGTGTATAATAGTATCTCATTGTTGGTTTTTTGGGGGGTTTTTTTGTTTTTTGTTTTTTGTTTTTGGCGGTACGCAGGCCTCTCACCGTCGTGGCCTCTCCCACTGCGGAGCACAGGCTCCGGACGTGCAAGCTCAGCAGCCATGGCCCACAGGCCCAGACGCTCCGCGGCATGCGGGATCTTCCCGGACCGGGCACAAACCTGCGTCCCCTGCATTGGCAGGCAGACTCTCCACCACTGCGCCACCAGGGAAGCCCCGCATTGTTGTTTTAACTTGCATTTTCCCAGTAACGTTAGATGCAAGGTATCTTTTCATATGCTTATTTGCCATTTGTATATCTTCTTTGGTGAGGTGTCTATTAAGATCTCTGGCTGGGCATGTTTTATAACCTCTCCATGCCTCAGTTTCCAATTCTGTAAAGTGGCAAAAATCATATCTATCTGTTTCAGTCACGGTCCCAGCAGAAGAGAGAATTTACCCCAGGTGGTCCAAATAAGGCACGTGACCAAAGGGACTGCTTACAGAGGCGCAGGCAAGTTCAGGAGCACCCAGAGACTGGCAATGGCGGGAAGATGCTACCAACCCTGGGGCTGGAGGAACTAGCAGAGGAGATGATGCTTCCAGCGGAAGCTGGTGGGAGCTAGAGTCACAGAGGGCCTCCTGGCAGGAGCTGTGGTCGTAGAGAGGTGAAGCCGCATCCAGCCTCTGTCCCCGGACACCGAATTAAATCTCGGAGACAGAGTTTTGGGTGAAGTAAAAAAGAACAGCTTTATTGCTTTGCCAGGCAAAGGGGGCCACAGCGGGCTAACGCCCTCAAAACTGTGTGTCCCAACTTGGAGAGGGTAGTGAGAAGTTTTACAGTAATGGTTCAAAGAGGGTGTGATCCACCTGTGGACATTCTTCTGATTGGTTGGTGGTGAGGTAAGTAGGAGTCAGCATCATCAACCTTCAGGTTCCAACTGGTCTGGGGTCTACGTGCTTGTGGGCAGCATACCTTGGTCAATTGTTCACTACTCCCACCTGGAGGGGGTTTCAGTATCCGCAAAACAGCTCAAAGATATTGTTGCGTGTATACGTTGATGGGGACCCAGGACCTTGCTGCGTGTATACGTTGATGGGGACCCAGGACCTTGTTGCGTGTATACGTTGATGGGGACCCAGGACCTTGTTGCGTGTATACGTTGATGGGGACCCAGGACCTTGCCCCAAGGCTGCCCTATTGTTTTTCTTGACCGTTTGTTTCTCCCTTGTCTCCCATCCCTTCCCTTTGGCTCCCAGTCGGGAAATCAAACCCCGGTCTCCTGCATGACAGGTGGGGAGCACTCTTTGAACCATTACTATAAAACTTCTCACTACCCTCTCCAAGGTGGGACACACAGTTTTTTTTTGTTGTTGTTTTTTGGAGGTTTTTTTGTTATGTCTTGTTTTGTTATTTTGTTTTGGACACACTGTTTTGAGGGGAGGAGCCCGCTTGGCCCCCTTTGCCTGGCAAAGCAATAAAGCTGTTCTTTTTTGCTTCACCCAAAACTCTGTCTCTGAGATTTAATTCGGTGTCGGGGGACAGAGGCTGGATTCAGCTTCAGGGGCACTGACAGTGTCAGTGTACAGCACATGGCAGTGGGAGGAAATGCCCCATCCTCTCTCTCTCTCTGATCTCCAGCTGTTGCCTCCATTGGCCAGAACCAACCAGGCACCAGTGGGGGATGCAGCCCACCAGGGTTGGCGCAGAGCCAGCAGCGGATGGATCTGGGGGGCAGGGGATGCCACAAGTGAAAAGTGATCAGCACTGCTCACGATGGGGCCATTCATCCACGTGTTCTTTCAACAGACAAACACTGTCTTAACCACTGGGGACCCTCTGGGGGAAGAAAAGCGACAAATTCCCCCCCCCCCTCAGGGAATTTACATCCTACTGTGGGTGTGGGGCATGGGGTGTGGGCTATTTCCACCAGAGCAGAACTTCTCAAACTTTACGGGAGATTGGGAATCACCAGGAGGGCTTGTTAAAACCTAGATTCCTAGGCCCCATCCCCAGGTTCTGTAGGTCTGGGGTGAGGCCCGAAAATGTCCATCCTACCAAGTTCCAGGGTGCTGCCCACGGAGCGGTGGGGTCATCCTTTGACAACCATGGCCCTGGGATATTTAGATGCTGGAAGCGTTTGTTTGTCTCATCCCTGACCCCTCGGCCTCCCTCAAGACCCCAAGCCCCAGGGCAGGGACTGAATCTGAGTGTCTGATTTTTCCTCCGGGCTACCGGCGACCCCCACAGGCTGGGGCTTGGGGAAGGGGCGCTCCGTGGGCGTTAGAGGGCCGCGGAGGAATGCTTTACTGGCCCCGAGAGCCGATCTGGGCCGCCAGGGTGGCCGCGGACACCCCCTTCCCCGGCGGGCACCGCCCACAGCCTGCGCAGTGCACCAGGGTGGGGGGATACCGGGAGGGCGCCCCCGGCCCCGGGCTCCCAGCTCGGGCGGTCCCCGGTGGGTGGGCGTACCCGCGACCCAGTTGACTACCTGCCGCGCGCCTCCAGCAGCCCAGGAGTCCGGTGGCTCCTGCCGCGTCGGGCGCCCTACGCGGGCCCGGGGGGCGGGGCGGGGCGGGGCGGGGCCTCCGCGGCCCCCTCCCCCGGCCCCGGGCTCCGGCTGTGCGCGGTGGCAGCGGCGGCGGAGGTGACGCGGGGACCAAGGTGAGTGGCGAGGACGGGTCCCGGAGGCCCCGCCGAGGGAGGGGTCCAGGTGGGCAGGGGGCGGCACGCGCGCCCCTCGGAGGGCGGGAGCCCGGGCGGCGCCAGCGGAGTGGCGTGTGTGCGCGCGCGCGCGGGCGCGCGTCCCCGCTGAGTGCGGGGACATGGGTTGGGCGGGGGTCGGGCCTTCCCCTTGGTTGGGGGTCCAGCCCCTCCCACCCCTGTCTCCTGGGACCTCCGGAGCGCATCCTCTCTCGCAGTCTCTCTCTCGCCCACGCCCCGCCCCCCCCGCCCCCCCTGCCCCCCCCT
>RJWK010069663.1:0-11085 GCA_004363435.1 Platanista minor | reverse complement strand
TAATGAAAGCTTCTTTCTTTCTTTCTTTTTTGGCTGTGTTGGGTCTTTGTTTCTGTGCGAGGGCTTTCTCTAGTTGCGGCGAGTGGGGGCCACTCTTCATTGCGGTGCATGGGCCTCTCACTGTCGCGGTCTCTCTTGTTGCGGGGCACAAGCTCCAGATGCGCAGGCTCAGTAGTTGTGGCTCACGGGCTTAGTTACTCCGCGGCATTTGGGATCTTCCCAGACCAGGGCTCGAACCCGTGTCCCCTGCATTGGCAGGCAGATTCTCAACCACTGCACCACCAGGGAAGCCCAATATCCAATTAACCTCATTCCTCTTAAAAGTGAGCTGAATACTGTATTTATGAGTAATAAAAACAAGGAAAATCATGCTTAGGTTTTTGAAATCTAAGTCTAAAGAGTGGTGTCTTTCACCACTGAAAAGCAAAGTCTGCTCATGGTGCAGGAGAGGAAGCTCACATGTTTCAGGGATAGATTGTCACACACATCACCAGCAATCAGGCTGGATGTGGGAGCATTATACCCTCAACCTCAACACATGAGGGGTTTTTTTTAGCCAGGTCAGATCACAAATATCCCCCTCAGTGATCTTTGACATTTCTTTTAAACTTACTATACTTTTTGTATCTACTATAAGTTCATTTTTAAACCTTTTCATCAAATTAAAAACACAATTAAAATCATGCCTACAGCTATGACTGTCTAGCTATTGCAAAGCCAGAGATTTAGCTTGAATTTGCATGAAAATTATATTGTCCTGACTCCCATTCTCTCCACTTCCAGCTATCAAGAAAAAAAAAAAAAAAAAGAAATAGAATAAAATAGCAGCATTTTAACTATTGTTTAATTATGCAACTAAACAATAGCATCAATTAAGGGGAAAGAAGAGTTTTTTTCTCAGTGTGAAAGTAGGTTGTGGCATCTGTTTGCCCATATTTTTCTTGTCATCCTTATTGCTTACTTCAAAGTTCACCTTGGTGAGGATGGTGAGAATATCTTCACCCCTGAAAAACATAACATAACCTTGTGACCATCTATGGGGGGAAAAAAATCAACTGGTAAACACTATCATCTGCTGTGATTAGTGATAATTATTTCCCTCAAAACAACAGGCATTTGAAATAACAAGATGTTAAACCAAGACCTAGCACAGCTTTCTAGGTAAAGAAGTTGTCTCAGAGCTTAATATCTTATGACCATCAGAAACTTCACTGTCAACATCAGATTTGGTTTCTTTGCCTCCAGACCTATTTGCACCTCACTCTGCTCCATGTATTGTGTCACTTACCCCAAATTGCCTCAACACCCCCCCAACATCCTCTGCCTCAAATTGGCATTGCTTCTGTGGATTTATCTGTGGCCACATCAAACTTTAGGCAAGTGGAAATTGAAAGTCTCCTGCAGCCACCCCACTGCTTTCTCACCAGCTTCTCTTATCAGTTTAGTTGGGCAACCTGTTTATTCACTTCTGTAGCTAACCCCTTGGAACCTCGCAGGATTCGTGGTCTAAGTTACAAAATGAAAATGTAGTGTGGATGTTATGGTTCAGTCCTTTATCTGCCATGGGAAATTCTTGCTCTTCATACACTTAAAACATAATGAGACACAGAACTAGAAGCAACCTACAGAGGATTCCTTGCTATTTATCTGCTGGTTGTGTGTGCATTTGGTGAACTGTGCCATACAAAACCATCATTTAAATAAAGGAAACATAAGATAATAAATGAGGGAAAGTTATTTTGTGGGCTTCAACGCAGGCCAAATTTGTGGGAATAGAAAAAGTTTCTGATCTTTAGCACTTATCTCCCACAAGAGAGTCCAAGGTTGGTCAGCTATTATAGAACTCTTGACAGGGTTGGAGGATGTTAAACATGGAAATTCCAAACTAGATGAGTGGGTTCAGTCATATTTCTGTCTAAAGACAGAGATGAACTCTATGACTTTGCCATCTTTCCCACTCTACAATATGCTGATTGTCCTTTGAGGTGCTAAATAAAAGAAACTCCTCAGTAAGTATTTCAGTTTTTTCCATCGGTAAACCTGCCCTCTTTCCCACTCTGCAACTGACCTGAGAATTACAGTTATGTGATCCACAGCTAGACATTTAAAGATGAATGAAGTGTTGAATAAGCAAAAATTACCTAGGACAGCTTTCTCTCAGGCTCTGGCAAAGTGACTGGATATACCAGGTCCCCTCCATGGTGCTTCGGTAGGAAACACAGTTGTTCACAGTGGCCATCCCCAGCAGAAAGTCAGCCTCATCTGGGATATATCTATTCTGAAGTGATGAATCCATTTCTAAATAGGCTTCCTTCTGTTCTGAGTCAGTTTCAACAGCTATACCTCTCTGGTAGTTATCCCCTTGACAAGCCTGAATAAAAAAGATTTTGGGTTTGCCGAGAAGGGAAGGGCACTTTGAACCAGTGAAGTAAGAGGTCAGCTCATAGATGGGGGCTTCCTGCCCATCGGAGCCATAGATGATGCCTTTGTCTCCATGGGAGAGGATGCAGCAGATGAAGCAGTCCTTGTTATTGTGGTCCATGCTTTGGTAGGATTTCAGAACCTCACAGATTTTCTTCACAGTGTAGTCTTTGTAATGCACTATCTCAAAATGAAGCTCACTAAAGGTCTTTCTCAAAGCCTCTGAAAAGTGAAACAAGAAAAGTCATATTACACCGCAAGAATTCCCAGACCACAACCCAGGACTAGAGAGAACATTGATCAGATAAGAATCTGAACCAGAACTTAAAAACAAGACCCTCTATATTAGTGGCTGGATTCCATAGACTTCTAATATTTACTGCCACTAGCTGCAAATATTTCCCAGCCCTGAGGCAAAAGAGAAAGGGGAGACTGCTATTGTTGGCCTGTTGTCTTTTCTCAACTAGTCTACAAGATGGGTAAGCTATTATTTAGGCTTACTACCTAACCAATCTAAAAAGTAACTAATACACAATCAGAAAAAAAGCAAAAACAAATTTTTAATAAAAGATCCATACTTATTTTATCCTGAACCCTCTGAAAATTGTTCATCAAAATACGAGATATGAATGTTTTAAAAGTCAAGTAGAATTAAAAGACTTATTACAAAAAAGCTACCCCCCTCTATTCCTTCCTTTTACCCAGTCATGTTCTGTCTAGCCATTTCTATGAAGGAAACCACTTTCAACTTTTAGCTATTATTTGTTTTTTTGGTATTAGCCTCCATTTTGTAATGAATTTGGGCTCATTTCTATTTATTCGTTTATAAATTTTAGACTTTTGTATTGAGTTCCTATTGTGGGTGATGAGTGCTTGGTGTTCTTATACATTTACAACTTTTAGTTGAAGCAATAGAAATATATGTATTACTAATACTATGTAAACATAATATGCTTTAATTATGTTTCCTTTCTTATTAAACTTTTTGTCTTTCCTGGAATTAGCAACAGCATTATTTTTTCATTGCTTTGTTTTCTACATGCTTAACATTATTTTTCCCCAAATGCTCTAATTGATCTAGTCAAAGTCTTTCAACATTTTTCAGGCTGCCTGTCTGATTATTTTAGATAAAAATAGCATATATTTAAGGTGTACAACATTATGATATGAAGAGTGAAATGATTACTACAGTTAAGCTAATAATATATCTCCTCACTCAGTTACCTTTTGTTTGCATGTGTGTGTGTGTGTGTGTGTGTGTGTGTGTGGTGAGAACACCTGAAATATAGTCTCTTTGCATATTTCTCATGTTCAATACAGCATTATCAACTATTGCCATCATGCTGTACAGTAGATTGCTAAACTTATTCATCCTACATACTGCTACTTTATACCCTTGATCAGAAATACAATCAATGCCATTTTAATAAAAAATGTTTTAATGGTAAATATTAAGTAAATGAAAATCAAAAGCCTGAAACCTTTTCTTCAATACCAAGATATACGATGATGAATGATGTAGTCAGTGAACTTAAGTTCTGTGGCTTTTTAAAACCTTATAATAGATTTGCTTGAATAAACAAATGTTAATAGAAACCATTCACAGAATCCTGATGATTAAAATCAACCTATCTTATTTTCTAAACTACTTCATTTAAAAAATAAGTAATTACCTGATGTTATGACTCATAAACACCATTTTCAAAAATTCTTTGATCAAGTAAAAATTCTTAATATCACAATGGTTGCGTTGAATTATTTCTTTTATTGCTTTTAGTTGTAGCCATTTCTATGTTCACATGATGCAAATTATTTTTCATTTAACTTGTAAGCTCTCAATCTTAGCCGAAAAAGGCTGAGCCAAAGACTTTCTGTTTAGTTTAACATTTGAAAATGCTATTTCTGTTAAGGACTCAATTTCTGCTGCACTCATAGCCCAGCTTTTATAAACACAACTTCTGTAAATGGTCTTGATACCAAAGCAATGTTTTCACCCAACACCTAATACACTCTATAGAGGCTCTATTCATTTAGTTGAATTAAAAACAAAGTTTATTGTTGCTTTTTATAAGCCTTTCAGTAAGAGTTGATATTTTATCTTTATATATACATTGCTTTGATTTTTAAAATTAATTAAAAAAAAACAAAAGCAGAAAACTAACAAGTTTGTAAGAATGTTGTTCACCTCTACAGGGAAATATGGTTATATCCATCTTTTTGAAACATGTGGCCCTGTTGATATAGCTTTTGTTCTCCCCTTTTGACAAAAACATAGATATTAGAAATATTTCATTTCTCTTTTGGGTTCTACTGTACCTGCATCCAAGTCTGTTCCATTCCTATCCTTAATGTTGTGAAGCTTGGGCACATCCTTCCTTGCTATGCTAAAATCATAATTGTTAAAGATCAAACAGTATCCCCGAGGTTTGCTTTTCATTCGGTAAACTGTGTTCGATGTCTGGAAAAGAAAAATCCAACCCAGGAGCTGACTCTGTGGATCAAACACTTGAGATGTGAACAAACAACTCCCTAGTAAGAGGTTAGGCATCACCTAAGCCAAACTGGGATGCAAGTGCACTTTCCATAGCCCCACCCCAACTTGGAACTGCTCCCCTAAGGAACTAGTTTCCACTCATTTCCTGACAAGGATCACAGACTTCTTCCCCACAGTTAGTGTGGAAAGTCAGTGTCCCAATACTTGGGCCTCCTGAGCATTTGCACTTATATTAATAGTGTTGTCACCACATTGTATTGGTATTATTTATTCTCATTTCTCCTCAAGGCAGTGAACATCTGTGCCAGGGACTAGGATTATTATTAATCTGTGAGAGCTCAATCAGGAGTTGCTGGATGAATGACTGTCTTGGTGCTGTCTTTGGGCTGCCCCTTTGAGACCTTGTGATTTCCTCGGCTCTCTGCTCAACTCATCCATGCTTCCGGGCTAACAGGTGAGGGCCTGCCCATCACACGGCATAGCATGGTCCCAGGATTTTTCAAGCTGATGGCTTAATCTGGATCTCAGGACCACAGTGACTCGAGGAGACAGATGTGCTGGGCAGGCAGGTCTTGGCTGTGCTACAGGTTACAGTATCCAGACTCTACTACTTGACAGTATCAATCAGAGGTGACCTTGTGATCTCCTGACTTCCCTAGGGTTGTTTCAGTGCTGATATATTCAGCATTAATTGGGAAATCCATGCAGTTCCTCAAGGTAGAGAAAAGGGCCCCAGACTAGGGGGCCAAATTCCTGGCTCTACTACTTAATAACCTTAAGACTTTGGACAAGTTAACAAATCTCTCTTGCACTCAGTGTCATTAGCTGATGGGTGGGGAAGACATTTGCAGGGTGCTTTTACTGTTTACAAAGTGCCACATGACTTCAGTTAATCCTTGATGTTCAGACTGAGAGAGGTCTGGTAATTTGCTCAGGAGTCCACTAATAAACGGTCTCTCCTAAGCTTAATTTCAAGTCTCCCACTAGACATTAGGCATACAGGGTTTCCTCTGTTTCCCACCACAAGGAAGAGTGAATGGGCTGCTGAGTCACAATGAGGTAAATTGCTGAAAGTTACAGAAACAGAAGTGATAGCTAGAAAGGCAATTCTTGGGCCAGCTCATTGGGATCAGATCATAGAGACAACTAGATCTTGAGCATGTGCTGCTTACACCTAATCACAAAGGAGAAACTGTTTTGAAATGCCAAGCTAAAAGAAGACTTTGCTTTTATCTAATCCTGCTGACTTTCTCCCAAAGCCCTCTCCCATTTAGGCTGATGCAGCTGCTGAAAGGATCCGGTTGGAGGCTCCCCACCCCTCTGCCCTCCAACTATTCCAACATCTTTGCTTTTAAAATAGAAATTTAACACATGGGAAACCAAAGAGATCACCTTTTCAAAATTCAAACTTTAAAAGTCACATTTTAAACTTGTGCTTTTGTGAATTTTTTTCTACAGTTCTCAACATTTTCAATAAGTTTCTGTCCCTTATTAGTTTATCTGGAAGCTAAAAAAAGCTCAGGAACACAACAACTAGAATCTGCAGCACAAAGGGGAAAAGGAATGGGAATTTCCTGGTACCTGTGACTCACTGTCCTTTTCTCCTGGAGAGTCTGACACGGCCAGCATTTCAAAGGAGCCCTCCCTTATGAGCAGTTGTGACACATCTGGAATGACACAGGCAGGGAAGGTGCTTTGGTGAGGAAAGATGTAGCACCCAGGACAACATAAGGTCCCTTTTAAAATGAAAATTCACAGGACTTCCCTGGTGGCTCAGTGGTTAAGGATCCTCCTGCCAATGCAAGGGACATGGGTTCGAGCCTTGGTCTGAGAAGATCCCACATGCTGTGGAGCACCTAAGCCTGTGTGCCACAACTACTAAAGCCCGCATGCCTAGAGCCCATGCTCTGCAACAAGAGAAGCCACCACAGTGAGAAGCGCACACACCACAACAAAGAGTAGCCCTCGCTTGCTGCAACTAGAGAAAGCCCATGCACAGCAAAGAAGACCCAGTGTAGCCAAAAATTTTTTTAAATTTAAAAATAAATAGAATAAATTAAAAAAAATAAAGTCAGGATCTGTTAAAAAAAAGAAAGAAAGAAAGAAAGAAAAAGAAAATTCACAGACCACCTTGAACATAATAATATCCTTGCAGTTCACAGAATAAGGGAAAATCTTATCATTAACTAACTCTGCCCCTATTTCAGACATGCTGGCCTGGGGCTGCAGGGTCTTTGTCTTTTGACAATGCCTTTTATATCTTCCAATGTGCAGAGAAAGTGAAATGTAGCCAGTGCTATTAGAAGAACAGGTCCATTAACATTTAATGTCATCTGCATACAGAGTGAAGTAAGTCAGAAAGAGAAAAATAAATATTGTATATTAACGCATATATGTGGAATCTACAAAAATGGTACAGATGAACCAGTCTGCAAAGCAGAAATACAGACACAGACATAGAGTACAAACGTATGGACACCAAGTGGGGAAAGTGTGGGTGGGATGAATTGGGAGATTGGGATTGACATATATACACGAATATGTAGAAAATAGAAAACTAATGAGAACCTGCTGTACAGCACAGGGAACTCCACTTCATTGTACAGTAGAAGCTAACACAACATTGTAAAACAACTATACCCAAATAAATATATAAATAAATAAATAAATAAATAAATAAATAAATAAATAAATAAAACAAAACAGAAAAAAAAAGACGCAGAAGTGGTCACAGTTGTGACTGCTGTAGCCCTCCCTCTCCCCAGCCTGAGTGAGCAAGTGAGCCCTAATCAGCTGCTGCTTTTGCTCCCTCTTGCCTGGGTGGGGAACAGACACCTGAGGGTGGCCTACATGCACAGACGGGACCAAAACCAAAGCTGAACTCCAGGGGCAGTGGGACCAAAGAAGAAAAAGGGAAATCTCTCTGTGCAGCCGCAGGAGCAGAGGGTTAAATCCCTGCAATCAGCTTGGTAAACCCTGAATCTGTGGAATATCTGAATAGACAATGAGTGCTCCTGCAATTGAGGCTGTGGACTTTGGGGGCAACTGTGGACTTTTGGGGCAAGTACATGCCGGAGGTGGGCCAGGTCAGAGTCTGAGCTGGCCCCACAGAGCCCACAGCAGGTCCAGAGACCCACCTAGAAGTACTGGAGGACTTCCCGGGCAGGCAGGGATTGGCTGTGCTTCACTGTGGGAGCAAGGACACTGACAGGTGAGGCCACAGGAAAATATTAATATTACTATTATTTTTTTCACTTTGTTCTATTGTTCTTTATTATTCTTTTAACTTTATTTACTTTTTCTTTTCTTTTTTATGCTTTTATTTGTAATATATTTTTTACTTTATTTTTTTCCTCTTTTTACTTTACTTTGTCATTATATTGTGCTTCATCCTTGTTTTCGTTTTTTCCTTTGTTTTGCTTTGTTTTTATCTTCTTTTTAACTATGTTTCATATTTTTCAATTTTTACTTTACTTTTTTGTTGTTTTGTATTTTTTCCTTTTGTTTTCATCTTTCTTATGTTTTTATCTTTTTTATCTCTTTTGTGTGTTTGTTTTATGCTTTCTTTGCCTTTTTTTAGATTGCTTTCTGCTTTTGATTGGTTCTTTGTTTTTTCTTTTTGATAGTTTAGTTTTTAGTGTTTGTTTTCATTTTTGGGTTAGTTTACTTGCTTAGTTGCTCTCTTCTTTTTTGTTTTCTCTTTTTCTTTTCTTGTTGTGAGTGCATGTGTGTGTATGTTTTTGTCTGTTTGGTTTTGCTTTTACCATTCGACTTGGGGTTTTGTTTGTCTGTTCTTTTTTTTTTTTTCCTTTTCTTCCACACCATGTGGCTTGCAGGGTCTTGGTGCTCCATCCAGGGGTTGGGCCTGAGCCTCTGAGGTGGGAGAGCTCAGGATGTCCAGGATGTTGGACCATCAGAGAACTCCTGGCCCCAGGGAATATTAATCAGCGAGAGCTCTCCCAGCGGTCTCCATCTCAACAGTAAGACCCAGCTCCACCCAAGGGCCAGCAAGCTCCAGTGTTGGATGCCTTACAACAAACAACTAGCAAGACAGGAATGCAACCCCACCCATTAGTCTAAACCCCAGCCTTTAGTCAGACAGGCTGACTGAAGTCATACTACTCTCACAGACACCCCAAAAAACACCACAGGATGTGGCCCTACCCACCAGAGGAACAAGATCCAGCTCCACCCACCAGAATGCAGGCACCAGTCCCCCCACCAGGAAGCCTACCCAAGGCACTGGACCAACCCCACCACCCACTGGGGGCAGACATCAGAAGTAAGAGGAATTATGACCCTGCAGCCTGCAGAAAGGAGACCCCAAACACAGTAAGTTAAACAAAATGAGAACACAGAGAAATATGCTGCAGGTGAAGGAGCAAGGTAAAAACCCACAAGACCAAACAAATGAAGAGGAAATAGGAAGTCTACCCGAAAAAGAATTCAGAGTAATGATAGTAAAGATGATCCAAAATCATGGCAATAGAATGGAGAGAATACAAGAAATGTTTAACAAGGACCTAGAAGAATTAAAAAGCAAACAAACAGTGATGAACAACACAATAACTGAAATTAAAAATACTCTAGAAGGAATCAATAGCAGAATAACTGAGGCAGAAGAATGGAGAAGTAAGCTGGAAGATAGAATGGTGGAAATAACTGCTGCAGAGCAGAATAAACAAAAAAAGAATGAAAAGAATTGAGGACAGTCTCAGAGACCACTGGGACAACATTAAATGCACCAACATTCGAATTATAGGGGTCCCAGAAGAAGAAGAGAAAGAGAAAGGGACTGAGAAAATATTTGAAGAGATTATAATTGAAAACTTCCCTAATATGGGAAAGGAAATAGTCAATCAAGTCCAGGAAGCACAGAGAGTCCCATACAGGATAAACCCAAAGAGAAAAACACCAAGACACATATTAATCAAACTATCAAAAATTAAATACAAAGAAAAAATATTAGGGACTTCCCTTGTGGTCCAGTGGTAAAGAATCTGCCTTACAATGCAGGGGACGTGTTCGATCCTTGGTCATGGAACTAAGATCCCACATGCCGCAAGGCAACTAAGCCCACGTGCCACAACTACTGAGCTCACGTGCCTCAACTAGAGCCCGTGTGCCACAAATTACAGAGCCCGCGTGCTCTGGAACCTGCATGCCACAACTACAGAGCTCATGCACCCTGGAGCCTGTGCACTACAACTAGAGAGAGAAAACCCACACACCACAACTACAGAGCAGCCCACACACCACAACAAAGAGTCTGCACGCTGCAGTGAAAGATTCTGCATGCCTCAGTGAAGATCCTGTGTGCCACAACTAAGAGCTGACACAGCCAAAAATAAAAATAAAAATAAAAATAAATAAATAAATAATAAATCTTTAAAAACGAAAGAAAAAATATTAAAAGCAGCAAGGGAAGAGCAACAAATAACATACAAGGGAATCCCCATAAGGTTATGAGCTGATTTTTCAGCAGAAACTCCACAGGCAAGAAGGGAGGGCCCAATATATTTAAAGTGATGAAAGGGAAAAAGCTACAGCCAAGATTACTCTACCCAGCAAGGATCTCATTCAGAATTGATGGAAAAATCAAAAGATTTACAGACAAGCAAAATGTAAGAGAATTTAGTACAACAAAACCAACTCTACAACAAATACCAAAGGAACTTCTCTACACAGGAAACACAAGAGAAGAAAAAGACCTACAAAAACAAACTCAAAACAATTAAGAAAATGGTAATAGGGACGTACATATTCATAATTACCTTAAATGCGAATGGATTAAATGCTCCAATCAAAAGACACATGCTGGCTGAATGGATACAAAAACAAGACCTGTATATATGCTGTCTACAAGAGACCCACTTCAGACTTAGGGACACATACAGACTGAAAGTGAAGGGATGGAAAAAGATATTCCACGCAAATGGAAATCAAAAGACAGCTGAGGGGCTTCCCTGGTGGCGCAGTGGTTGAGAGTCCGCCTGCCGATGCAGGGGACACGGGTTCGTGCCCTGGTCCAGGAAGATCCCACATGCCGTGGAGCGGCTAGGCCTGTGAGCCACGGCCGCTGAGCCTGTGTGTCTGGAGCCAGTGCTCCACAGCGGGAGAGGCCACAACAGTGAAAAGCCCGTGTACCTCAAAAAAAAAAAAAAAAAAAA
>RJWK010069662.1:0-11088 GCA_004363435.1 Platanista minor | reverse complement strand
AAAAAAAAAAAAAAAAAAAAAAAAAAAAAAACTCTCCAGAAAGTGGGCATAGAGGGAAACTACCTCAATATAATAAAGGCTATATATGACCAACCCACAGCAAACATCATTCTCTATGGTGAAAAACTGAAAGCATTTCCTCTAAGATCAGGACCAAGACAAGGATGTCCACTCTCACCACTATTATTCAACATAGTTTTGGAAGTCCTAGCCATGGCAATCATGGAAGAAAAAGAAATACAAGTTGGAAAAGAAGAAGTAAAACTGTCACTGTTTGCAGATGACATGATACTATACATAGAGAATCCTAAAGATGCCACCAGAAAACTACTAGAGCTAATCAATGAATTCGGTAAAGTTGCAGGATACAACTCCCTAACTTCAGACTATACTACAAAGCTACAGTAATCAAGACAGTATGGTACTGGTAGAAAAACAGAAATACTGATCAATGGCACAAGATAGAAAACCCAGAGATAAACCCACACACCTATGGTCAACTGATCTATGACAAAGGAGGCAAGGATATACAATGGAGAAAAGGCAGTCTCTTCAATAAGTGGTGCTGGGAAAACTGGACAGCTACATGTAAAAGAATGAAATTACAACACTCCCTAACACCATACACAAAAATAAATTCAAAACGGATTAGAGATCTAAACATAAGACTGGACACTATAAAACTCAGAGGAAAACATAGGAAGAACACTCTTTGACATAAATTACTGCAAGATCTTTTTGATCCACCTCCTAAAGAAATGGAAATAAAAACAAAAATAAACAAATGGGACCTAATGAAAGTTCAAAGCTTTTGCACAGCAAAGGAAACCATAAACAAGATGAAAAGAAAACCCTTAGAATGGGAGAAAATATTTGCAAACTAATCAACAAAGGATTAATCTCCAAAATATATAAACAGCTCATGCAGCTCAATATTGAAAAAACAAACAACCCAATCCAAAAATGGGCAGAAGACCTAAAGAGACATTTCTCTAAAGAAGACATACAGATGGCCAAGAAGCACATGAAAAGCTGCTCAACATCACTAATTATTAGAGAAATGCAAATCAAAACTACAATGAGGTATCACTTCACACCAGTTAGAATGGGCATCATCAGAACATCTACAAACAACAAATGCTGGAGAGGGTGTGGAGAAAAGGGAACCCTCTTGCACTGCTGTAAATTGATACAGCCACTATGGAGGACAGTATGGAGTTTGCTTAAAAAACTAAAAATAGAATTACCATATGACTCAGCAATCCCACTACTGGGCATATATACCCAGAGAAAACGATAATTCAAAAAGACAGATGCACCCCAATGTTCATGGCAGCACTATTTACAACAGCCAGGTCATGGAAGCAACTTAAATGCCCATCAGCAGACGAATGGATAAAGAAGTTGTGGTACATATACACAATGGAATATTACTCAGCCATAAAAAGGAACGAAATTGGCTCATTTGTAGAGACATGGATGGATCTAGAGACTGTCATACAGAGTGAAGTAAGTCAGAAAGAGAAAAACAAATATCACATATTAACACATATATATGGAACCTAGAATAATGGTACAGATGAACCGGTTTGCAGGGCAGAAATTGAGGAACAGATGTAGAGAACAAACGTATGGACACCAAGGGGGGAAAGCAGTGGGGGGGTGGGGATGGTGGTGTGATGAATTGGGCGATTGGGACTGACATGTATACACTGATGTGTATAAAATGGATGACTAATAAGAACCTGCAGTATAAAAAAATTTTTAAATTTAAAAAATAGGTTACTAATAAGAACCTGCTGTATTAATAATAATTAGTTTAAAAAGGACCTAGAACCTGGGTTTTTCTAATCCTCTAGATGCCTCCCACTGAGAGCACATAGCACAGTATAGGAAGAGCCTTCACACGCTCTGATAAAGCAGGTATTAACATCTCCATTTTGCAGACGAGGAAACAAAGACTGTCTATAGGACAGGTAGCGACTTGCCCAAAATCACACAGCAGAAGTTCCAGGCAAAAGCAGCGCTAGCTAGAACCCCAGTGCCTTGACCCAGACTCCAGAGTGCTTGTCGTTATTCCATGCTGCCCCCTAGAGGCAAGAGCTTAGAGCAAGGGGACAGAAGGAAAGCAGGCTGTCTCGGTGAAGGCAGGACCACAGTGGGGAAGGAGGGATGCGCAGAGAGCATCCTCAAAGGCACCTTTCATCTACTTCTCAGCCTAGCTGGGGACCACCTTAGTTCTGCCTCCCACTGCTGCCTGCACACTTAAAACTTCCTGCACGTCCCTCCAGGGGAGACTTGTAAGTTGTACAACCTGATGTTGCTAACCTAAAATTGAGACTGGAAATAGGTGCACCTTGCACGAGAGGGATCATTTTCCATCCTCCTCATGACGAGCATATGGAGTGAGGAAGGCAAATCCCTTTGAAATAGTTGGCAGCAACCTGTGGGTTCTCACAACAAATCTATGAATCTTTCAGAGCATAGGCAAGGTGGTGTCGATCCGGCAGGTACCATCCACGCAAAAGCAGGTACAAAGGGAGTCGGGATGCAGCTAATCATCGGCCCCATCCCATTCGTTACTGATCATTTTTATGTGACATTATACATTGTAAGTCTAACTGTTGGTAGCAACCATCCTTTTGAATAATGCATTGTTACAGAGCAGAAGGAGACAATGGAGGGACCCAACTGCAGACCAATAGCGCCGCCTAGTGGTAGACTAAAAGACGACAACTTCATCTCCCCATCAGCCGAGACTCAGAATGCACAAGAGACCGGATCGAACTCTAGAGAAAGGCCCACTGCTTCCCAGACCTAATAGTTCCACTAACATTTTCATAGTCCTGCTGTGTGCCAGACACCAAGCCATGCTTCACAGAATCGCTGATGAGTAGGACATGGCCCCCGTCTCACGGGAGAAGAGTGAGATGACACAAAGGATTCAGCAGGATCTGGCAGAAGCTAGGAGAGGGAGCCCACAGTGCCTGACAGTTTGTAATCAGGTCAACCCCTCTTTAGCAATCCTGCCCCTTTTTTCCACATGTTCAAAATTACTTCCTCTCTCTGGCAATTCTGGAGAGTAAATTATATCCATCAGGATAATTCTTGATAGAGCTAGTTTTAATTGTCTAAAGCACTTGTTCTTAGCTTTCCTGAGTTCACATACTGACAATCTGGTGAAGTCTGTGGGTTTGTGCTCCCAGAAAATGCACCAATGTTATAGGTAGCAACATGCTGCATGTAACTTCAATCTAGAGTTTTTCAGGCTCCGTGAGGCTCCTCCAAGCACCCAACTAAGAGAATCTTCCCTCCTGATTACTTGGAAATCTGTGCTTTAGAGCAAAGTGGTAACTCTTTCTACATTAGTGAACTATGTTATCGACTTAAATGCAGTTCATCAATGAAATAAGAGAAATTATGGAGGGCCCAAAACATACTCAAAAAACTCCCTTACCAGTTGGCTAGGGACACAGAAGTATAACCTATAGCCCTTCCCATTGAGAGTCTGGATACCACAGATGTTCAGGGCCCAGGCTTTGTGTTCACGTGCTGGCTTCAGCCTCAGGACAATCACTCAACCTCTCTGAGCCTGCGTTTTCTCATCTGCCCAATGGGAATAATGATTGTGTTCCTCAAACAGTGCTAGTTAGAATTAATGTAAATCACAGTAGCTGACAGATACTAAAAGCTTAGACATTGGCTTTTATTGTCAACATTATGATTAGGTTGAAATAATTCTTTAATCCATCCAGTGAAAATTTAGCTATTACCCACTGTTTACCAGGTGACAATTACTAAGTACTGGGGACAGATTCGTTCAGATACTATGTAGCTAGTTCCAAAGTTTTGTCCAAGGACAGTCACCAAAGGCATTGCCCAGGAGCTTGTTAGGTTGCTTCTATGTCTTGGCTATTGTAAATAGTGCTGCAATGAACACTGTGGTGCATGTACCTTTCTTTTTTTTTTTTTTTTTTTTGCGGTACGCGGGCCTCTCGCTGTTGTGGCCTCTCCCGTTGTGGAGCACAGGGTCCGGATGCGCAGGCTCGGCGGCCTTGGCTCACGGGCCCAGCGGCTCCACGACATGTGGGATCTTCCCGGACCGGGGCACGAACCCGCGTCCCCTGCATCGGCAGGCAGACTCTCAACCACTGCGCTACCAGGGAAGCCCGCATGTACCTTTTTGAATTTTGGTTTTCTCTGGATATATGCCCAGGAGTGGGATTGCTGGACCATGTGGTAACTTTATTTTTAGTTTTTTAAGGAACCTCCATACTCTTCTCATAGTGGCTGTATCAATTTACATTCCCACCAACAGTGCAGTAGGGCTCCCTTAACTCTGCACCCTCACTAACATTTATTATTTGTAGACTTTTTGGTGATGGCCATTTTGACTGGTGTAAGGTGGTACCTCATTGTAGTTTTGATTTGCATTTCTCTAATAATTAGTGCTGTTGAGCATCTTTTCACATGCCTGTCAATGGCCCACCTTTTAATTCAAGATGTAGCAAACAGCAGCACACAGGTACATCTGGACAGGATGCCTTTGTTGGACCATATAACTCTTGTTTTCTGTATCAGCATTGTTTTTTCAACTTCTTGTGGGACACAGCTGAGGACTAACTCAGCCATTCTGGTGCATGTGCAAACCTGGAAGGTGCACGTGGACGTCCCGTGTCTACTCTTCATGAATGGGAGGTGATAGCCAGTGATGAAGACGCTCGTTCTCATCTCTCAGGTGGAAAATTCCAGAATGCATTCAGCACAGTTCTCCTGAGAATCCTCAGCAAAACCGAGCTCCAGTTGTCCACAGCATCAAAGAGCTCAGTTGCTCACCTGCTTTGGTTTCCTCTCTTTCCCTGTTTCAGTCTTCTCAATTCCCCGTCTGCTTCCTTGGGATCACTGTCCTAAAGAAACTACACGTACACAAGGTCAGGTCAGGCTCTGCATTGGGAGGAAGTCAGGCTAAGTCCAAGAAAAACATTCAAATGATGGTGAACACATGCTCCTGAGTTGGTGTAATGTCTTTCATGTCATCAGAAAGATCTTCTAGGGTAAATGTCATCCTTCAAAGGCCTGATTATTGCTGGGGATCCTATGCTAGGTTCCAAGCTGCCTCTGTTTCCCTAGTACAATCAGTCTGCAGGAGACCATGCGCAGACATGTCCAATGAGAAGACAGAGATGAAGGAAAATGCATGTTAATTCTGCTCCCTTTGCACGGGGGTTGAGGTGGGGGGGTCTGTAAGCACTGGCCCTTCCCTGCATCACTAGCCTGGCATAGCCCTTAGCTCCTCTTCGCGCAAAACCCAGCCTCTTAATAAACACAGAAGCATCACCCAACTAGCCTCTCTCCCGAGTTCCCTAACCAGCGTAATGCTGTGCACTGTGCAAAACCTTGATGGGTCGAAGTGAAAAAAAATGTCACTTTATCTTGCCGCAACGTTAAATGTGAATCTGATCAAACCTCTATATGTCATTACCACTTTATAGGAAATATGGAATATACAGGAATATGTTAGGGTACAGTCCATCAAATCCAGAACATGGAAAAATCTAGACGATAAATGACCTGATTTCTTTAATAAGAAATTGACAAGAGTAAGAGAGAGCAAAAGAGTGAGAGATGGAGAGAAATTATCTGAGATTAAATGAAACTTAGAAACATATCAAACAAATACAATATATGGACTTATCCAAACAAAAGCAATTGTGAAAAGTCCATCAGGGAAATTTGAAACCGCTCTGTATATTTGATGTTATTAAGGAATTATTTTTAAGTTTTAGGAGTGATGATGGTATCGTCATTATATTTTTTAAAGACTTTATCTGTTACACATACTGAGTCATTTATAGATGAAATAATTTGCTGTCTGGGATTTACTTTAATATATCCCAGCATGGGGTGAAAGACACAAAGAGGGATGGAGTACAGATAAATGAGATTGTCAAAATTGTGATAATTGTTGCAGTTGATTGATGGGTCCACGGGAGTTCATTACACTTTTCTCTCTGCTCTCATATAGATTTGGGAATTTTCCATATTAAAAAAAAAAAAAGGAAATGAAGTTGGTGGAGGGGAGGAAGGAATCGAGAGATAGAGACAGATTGAGAAAGCCGTCATTTTAAAACTATAACAAAACAAAAAGAGACTCATAGATACAGAGGACAAATTAGTGGTTACCAATGGGGAGAGGACTGGCAAGAGGGGCAGGATAGGGGAAGGTGATTAAGATGTGCAAACAAGTAAATATGAAACACAAAAGACACAAAGCTGTCATGTACAGCCCAGGGAATATAGCCAATATTTTGTAATAACTTTAAATTGAGTATAATGTATAAAAAATATCAAATCACTAAGTTGGACACTTGAAACTAATATTGTAAATCAGTGATATCTCAATTAAATAAACAACCAAATAAATACATAAATATTTAAATGAAACTAGAAGAGATTTTGTTGTTGCTTCTCTAAAGATATCTTGATAGTACTTTTGGTAGCGAACTGCCACCAAATGATAATAACAAAAATAATAATAATAGGGCTTCCCTGGTGGCGCAGCGGTTAAGAATCCGCCTGCCAATGCAGGGGATACGGGTTCGAGCCCTGGTCCGGGAAGATCCCACATGCCGCGGAGCGACGAAGCCCGTGCGCCACAACTACTGAGCCTGCTCTCTAGAGCCCGCGAGCCACAACTACTGAGCCCACGTGCCTAGAGCCCATGCTCTGCAACGAGAGAAGCCACCGCAATGAGAAGCCCACACACCACAATGAAGAGTAACCACCACTAGCTGCAACTAGAGAAAGCCCACGCGCAGCAACGAAGATCCAACACTGCCAAAAATGAATTAATTAAATAAATTTATATTAAAAATAAATAAATAAAAGCAAACGTGACGGTGGTGCCCGTGCTAATGTAGGACCAACACCCTATTCTGGAATGGGCTGGGAATGAGCAGCCCGACTGCTCCAGGAAAAGACATCAGTGGTTGTCCTCATTAGGTTGTCCTTGCTACCAAAAGTACTATCAAGACGCCATCTTTAGAGAAGCAACAACAAAATTTCTTATAGTTTTATTTAAATATTTATTTATTTTGTTGTTTATTTAGTTGAAGTATCACTGATTTACAGTATTAGTTTCAAGTGTACAACTAAGCGATTTGATATTTTTTATGGATTATACTCTTTATTTATTTATTTATTGTTTATTTATTTATTTATTTTTGGCTGCGTTGGGTCTTCGTTGCTGTGCGCCAGCTTTTCTGTGGTTGCCGCGACCCGGGGCTGCTCTTCGTTGCAGTGTGCAGGCTTCTAATTGTGGTGCCTTCTCTCTTTGTGGAGCATGGGCTCTTGGCACCCAGGCTTCAGTAGTTGCGGCACACGGGCTCAGTAGCTGTGGTGCACGAGCTTAGTTGCTCCACGGCATGTGGGATCTTCCCGGCCCAGGGCTCAAACTCATGTCCCCTGCATTGGCAGGCAGATTCTTAACCACTGCGCCACCAGGGAAGCCCTCAATTTAAAGTCATTATGAAATATTGGCTATATTCCCAGGGCTGTACATTACATACTTGTGCTGTCCTCATCAGGAGAAGTGTCGTATCCCTTCTGGTTCTGTCTCAGTTTGCATCTGGACCCCACTATCCCTGAAATGGTTGTTTGGGTGGGATGGGTACGTGCCCTCTTCATGCCACTCTCCGCAGAAGATAAGGGAATAGAAAAGATGATGGCAGGAAGGCACTGGCTGGAGGGTTCTGGAGGAAATCTGCCAAAGGGTGAGAGGACAGAGGTGGAGAACTTCCTGGTTGGTAAGTTACAGGGAGATGACTGGATATTCATAGTTCAGTTCCCTCTTTTCTTCCTCTTGGGAGCGAGCTCAAGGATTTGAATCAAATTGTGAGGCCATGGGGAGTCACTGAAGGATTTTAAGCAAATAATGGGGGCTGTATATCTTTTCTCTCTCTTACCTTCATCCCTTTGCATCTTCTGTTCCTTCTGCCTAGAATGCTCATCCTCTCACTCTCCACCTCTTCTCTTTTTCTTTTTTTTTTTTTTTATTTTAATTTATTTTTGGCTGCGTTGAGTCTTCATTGCTGCACACAGGTTGTCTCTAGTTGTGGCGAGCGGGGCCTACTCTTCATTGTGGTGTGTGGGCTTCTCATTGCAGTGGCTTCTCTTTGTTGCAAAGCACGGGCTCTAGGCACGCAGCCTTCAGTAGTTGTAGCTCGTGGGCTCAGTAGCTGTGGCTCGTGGGCTCTAGAGCACAGGCTCAGTAGTTGTGGCGCACAGGCTTAGTTGCTCTGTGGCATGTGGGATCTTCCCGGACCAGGGCACAAACCCATGTCCTCTGCATTGGCAGGCAGATCCTTAACCACTGCACCACCAGGGAAGTCCCTCCACCTCTTCTCTTAATTAACTTCCACTCTTTGCTAAGGACCCAGCTGAAATGACACTTCCTCCAGGAAGCCTTCTCTGACTGTTAGCAGCACATAGAACCTACACTGCACCCTAAGTCCATGTTTACTTGCCTCCCCACTAGACTGCAAATCCTTGAGAACTGGGACCACCTGCCCTGTGCATCCTTGCATCCTAGTCCCTAGTTCCCTGACACATCATAGCCCTGAATTAATCACTTCAATATGAATTATTAAGTTGACTCTGTAATATCCCAACAACATGTACAAGGATGGAGCTGGGGTCAAAAGTCCTCTACCAAGAAGGATGGACAGGAGGTGATAAGGACGGGAGACCAAACATAGAGCCTCTACCAGTAGGTGCTCTGTCAATGTCCACTGAATTGGATTCTGACTTCCTTTTTTGTTCTTCTGCTCCAAGCACCAGTCATAAGCTGCCTCCTCAAAGAAGATGTCCTCAAGCTGGCATCCGTTATACCTGTGAGAATCTTCTGGCCCCTGAAAAATAAACGATGATGGGACAAGTTTCTGCTGTCGAGGGGCAGAGTCTGGTGGGGACAGGAATACACTGCGGTGGGTGGGATCATTTTGCCCAGCCCACATTCTCACCCCCTTTATTCTGATCCATTCATTCATCCAACAAATATTTACTAAGGGCTACCATGCATGTGGCACCATTCTAAATTCTGGAGATAGAGCAAGAAACAAAACAGGCAAAAATCCCTGCCCTGTGGAGCTAATACCTAGCAGGATAGAGATATTGCTTTAAAAATAAATAGTAATAAATAAGTGAACGATTTCATATTTTTGGATAGTACAAGTGCCATGGGGGAAACAGAACCCAGTAACGGAGGATCACACACCAGGGAGGGTTGCAGTTTTACCAGGGATGAGCAGGAAACCCCACTGCGTGCCCGTGTCCGACGAAGGGCTTGGGAAGAGGGGTTCCTGGCGAATGAAACAGCTGGTGCCAAGTTCTGAGAAATCGCAGGGAGGCCAGTGTGGCTGGCGGGGCGTGGTGAGTGGTAGAGTGAGCAGATATGAGATGGGAGGGGAACAGCCAGGTGGGTGGGACCTGGGGCCTGTTAGGGCTCTGGCGCTCGCTCCACATGGCCTAATGGGAGCAGTGATGTGTCCAACTCACTATTTACAGGAAAACTGTAACTACCATCTTGCGAATAGACAAGAGAGGGCAAAGAGAGGCAGGGGCAGGCTGGGCACTGACAGGAGCATCTAAGGGAGAGGGGCGGGGTGGATGGGGGAGGGGGCAGTGGAGGATTCCCTGCTGGATTAGGTCTGAAAGCAGAAGGGATCTCAAGAGGTCTGAACAACCAGATGGTGGTGCCAGTAACTGAAATGGGGGGATGTATGGGTAGGGTGGCGTGGCGGAGGACTGAGGTAGAGCATTGGGCTGGTTAAACCTACGTCACTGGCTCCTGGGGCCTCCCCCTCTCCTGTGTGGTCCTGTGAGCTCCTGGTCATGGTGAGGAACAGGGTAGTCTTGTGACCCGGGCTGACAAAGCTTCCATTACTGGCTCAGAGATGGGGTCCAGCCCAAGGAGGGCCAGTCAGTCTTCCCTGGGATTAATCTGTAGATAGAAGAGACCTCTTCTTATGAGGGGCCTAAACTGGGAGGCTGTGAGCCCAGGGCTGCCAAAAGCTCTCTAGCCTGAGCCATGGGGAAAAAACCAGAGACTAAAATCAGGAGACAAGCAGAAGAAAGAGATGAAAAGAATCTATTGTGTCTTTTGGACCACCTCTGGATCCAGCCTTCCCTGACGACCACAAACCACCATTCACCCCCGTGCCAGTTATCCACTGACTGCCTCACAGCTCCAAATTCAGTCTTCATCACCGGCTCTGGGGAAATAGACCTGGATCCTTTTATATATTTCTCCTTTGGGGGCTTTCCTGGTGGGATCCTTTAAATATTTCTCCTTTGGGGGCTTCCCTGGTGGCGCAGTGGTTGAGAGTCCGCCTGCCAATGCAGGGGACACGGGTTCGTGCCCCGGTCCGGGAAGATCCCACGTGCCGCGGAGCGGCTGGGCCCGTGAGCCGTGGCCGCTGAGCCTGCGCGTCCGGAGCTCCTCCACCCAGCTCAGGTGACTCCCCCAGCCCAGGCTCCTGCAGGGCGCAGTGGCCAGCAGCTTCCCTGGCAGCCCCCTCAGGGTGAGTGCAGAGTGCCTGGTGAGACACCTCCCTGTGAACAGCTTTCCTTGACTTCATAGAAAGCAGATTTCTTGCAAGTTCCAGTAAGTTCTGCTGACCCAGCACCACAGCAACCTCTCTTGCCGTTCAGAGGGTCGAAGCCATGCCGTCCGTGTCCAGTGCAGTCTGGGCCTCCCTCGGTCGCCCTATCTCAGCCCGAGGGGCGATGGCCACTCCTTACATCACCTCTTGCTACATCCTTATAGGGTTCTCTCGCCCTCCTTGGGCCAATCCTTCATCACTCTAACCCCTCGTTACAGTGAAGGTTTCTTTCTATCAAACTTGCCCTGCTCTGTGCACTGGGTTCTTTCTCTCCGGACTGTATCCTGACCACTAGAACCTAAACTGATACAACTTATCAACATGATAAAGCCCCTCTTTGCTTAAACTAATTTCTTTCTTTTTTTAATTCACCTGTACTTGATTTATTTATACTTCCTGTGACCATGGCAGTATACGTATATGTACT
>RJWK010069661.1:0-11088 GCA_004363435.1 Platanista minor | reverse complement strand
TTATAATATATATATTTATTTATATATATATATATATATATATATATATAAAACTGAATCACTTTGCTATATCCCCTGAAACTAACACAACGTTTTAAACCAACTATACTTCAATTTAAAAAAAAATTGTAAGAACTGAGGGAAGGAGTGTTTGGTGAGGAAGTGGAAGCGCTGAGTATAGACACTAATGGAGAGAAGGCTGGATTTCCCTGGGGTACAAGCCTTGGCCTCCTCTCCTTGCAAATGTGTGACTCGAGTATCCCCGTGAGGAGCCTTCAAGGGCAGGTGGTAGGGGCCTCCTGGAGGCTGCATCTGAAGAGGGAGGCTGGCTCTGATCATGTGTCCTTGCCAATAGCCATATGAGCACTGTCCTGGTTAGTACCTGTACTGCCAAGATACATCTCTCCACCTGGTGCTCTAAACTGTACTGTGGTGGCCATTGGGAAGCCATGTCTCAAAACTTGGATCTCTTATTTGTGCTTGTGAAATAACTTAAGATGTGTTGTCTTGATTATCTTGTTTACTTCTCTTAATTATAGAGTCTGATCCCAAAGATTATTTATGAAGTGTAACCAGCCTAATGGTTTAGAAGAAAGAAGATTTGCTTTTTGTTCTGTTCCTAGGCCTGAAATTAGGATTTACATTAGAGTATGTTGATTACTAATCAAAATCTGCAAAATCCTGTGTTGTTTTTTTGCTTAAGCAGCATAATAATAACAGAACTAATCATAGCCAGTAATAATAAATATTATTAAACGATGATGATACAAAAACTACTGTGTTTATCTCATCAGCAATACTGACTGCAGAGCAGTACAGTGTAACATTTTATTTGTTTGCTTCAAATTAATGGTTTTGGATTAGATGAGACCATCAGGTAGCAACTTTAAGCACAAGTTAGCTTGTGCTGCTCATGTAGTAGAATAAAGGGTACGAACCTCTGAGATCTTTAACGGATTTTGTGGGATCTCTGTAGGACAGAAGAGTTATATTTAATCTTTTAGCTGTAAAGAAGTCATTGAAAATTTTGGTTTTCTGCTTATTTCCCTTTTTTAATGTGATTCCTTCACAGTAGTTTAAATCACAATTAATTGTGCTACAGCATTTGGTAAATGTCATGTACCCTACTTTTCTAAAAGCAGTAAAGCAGTGTAAACATGTGGCTTCCTTTTTCAAAAGATCTATCCAATAATTATCCTGAAGGCTATTACAATATGCAAATAGCAAGGGGCGGCCTTGTCTCCTAAATTAGAATATCAATATTGATTCAGCATGTGCAAAAAGAAAACAATATTTCTGACCAAATGTTAATCCTGTTTCAGGATAGTGAAAATACCACGGGATGTCAAGTTTCCATCAGGGTTTGGGTTCTAGCTGCCCCAGTGAGCGACCTTCTGTAAGTTATTAGCTGCACAGCCACCCCTAGTGTCATTTTCTCATCCACAGAATGGATGTCCACTGTCTGTCCTGCCTGATACAGGTTCCTGGGAGCATCAAATGTGATGGTGTACTCAGCACACCATAATGTCATAGACAAGTGTAGATTATTATTACTTCAGAAGAAACTTTTGTCTTCTCTGAATTCTTAATTATCACTAATGTACAATGTATTAAGCATCTGATTTGTCCTGGCTTCCACATAGAATTTAAATTGGCCTTGGATAGGGATGTGATGGATTTCCACTCTCTCATGTTAGGGAAACTGAGGCATGTAGAAATAAAATAGACTGCTTTTTGTGTTCCATTTAAATCATTTTCTCTTGCATATTATTAAGGAACTTAAAACACATAGTAGAAATTAAATTCAGATTGCCTGAAATTACTGCATGAAGCTACAACAAAGAATTTCTTCTGAAAATTAAATGATAATCTTACAGTCGCCTGCCATTTTAATGTAAACAGGACAGCTTGCATTCTGTTCAATTCTCCCATCTGGCTGTGCATATATGTATTTAGAATCCTTGGACTTCAGACTTGAACAAGGTTGGCAGTGACTGTTCAGAAATGAGTGTTTTTGCCATCACACCAGGTCACTGACCCCTCCAGCTGTCATTTCAGTGGGTGGTAAGAAACCGAGACAAGCCCCCAGTCATCATTACTCTTAGGCTTGAAATTCTCCCGGTGTGTTTTCCATAGGTTACCAGCATACAGATTACTTCCTAATGTCACTCAGGCACCTGTATTCTCAGAAACGCCAAAGAGAAGGACTCCTCTGTAATCTCTTAGAATTATTTTCCCAGCTGAATTTGTCAGGCTAAATTTAAAAGAGCAGCAGCATGCAGTTAGATACTCATTTTTCCTATTTTTTAATTCGATTACTGCTCCAGATCACAGGTGTCATAAGATTTCTCTGACTCTGTAGTATTCTATTGTTTTATTTTTATTATTATTATTATTATTATTATTATTATTATTATTATTATTATTCCTTTTCAGGGCCAAGTGATTGTGAGAGAGATTTAGCTGGCCATTTTGGCAAAGTAATACTAATTCACAGGTCCTTTCCATGGAATATTCTGGAAGGGTGTGATGATAATATCAAAACTGCATTTAATTCGTGAAGAGGAAGGAAGGGTAGCACATGAGAGACAGAAATCTGCTGTTCTCTTTGTAAGTGAAAGGTCACGCTACTGAGCGCTACAGGGTGGATTGGTGAGAAATGAGCTCCCGTTTGCTAGGAATTAGAATGAGTCTATCTGATTTTCCTTCACTTGTGACCTTTAAAGATGCAGCTTTTAGATTGATAAGCAGGTGGATGCTTTTAGTAACCCAATGCAGAATTTGTTTCATATAAAAAGACTATCTTTCAGACACTGAAGATATTGCCTCCACAAAGGGTTTTTTTCCTCCAAAGCCTCTGGAGAAAGAAATTCAATGATCATATCTTATCTGTCACACAAAAAGAAAATTCAGAATTACTGTATGTTCAATTAAAACACGTTTTTTCCCCTCGAAGCATTAATCATGTTCAGGAATACACATCCTCATGTTAAGAATCTCTAGGATGGTTTGACAGTGGGCAGTCCTCAGAGCTCTCCCCTCCAGATCTTCCATCAGGCTCCACTCTAGGAAACCTCCTCCAGGCCGATAAAAGAGCTTCCCAGGTTGCTATAGTGATCCTTTCATGTTGGGCCCTGTGCTATCTTGAAGGCAATCAGAGGAGAACAAGGAGTGGGGAGCAATACAGAGTTAATGTCAGGCAGCCGAAGGGGATCTGCACTGTTATATTTGGAGATGTTTTGGTTTGCTGAAGACGGGATGGCGGTCAATGCAAACCCTCAACCCACCATGGACCCAATTTGATGCTTGGATGTTTAAACATAGAACTTTTTTTAATGATATATGTAGGCTCTAAACCTGCCCTCCTTTGTATTTAAAAAGGTTGGAATAGCTCACTTCCCGTGGCCAGCAAGCTCAAATGTCTCTTCCTCTCTGCCGGTTCTCAGTTCTTAATTACATCATCCATCTTATTTGTTCTAATTCCCTCCTTTTCTTTCCCTTATCCCCGCAGCCATCAACAGCCCCAGCCCATCAGCATGTTTTATTTTGTCAAATGCTGGTGTTTTATTGGGCTTCTGTGCTGCTCCTGCTTCTCATTTGATAGTCCTCCCTGATAATAAATTCTTCATAAAGCGCCCCTGATCAGACACATCGGGTCTTCTTTCTTTTCCTGTGTACGGGTTTTAATTTCCTACTCAGAAATCACAAATGAGGGTAAAAAAATGCTTGCCTCCTGCACAGTGTAACCAATTTTGCAATGTTCAGGGAGAGAAGAGGGACTAGCTTGGTGACTTCTGTCCTGCAGCCCCTCTGTGGCAGTCAATGATAGCAAGAATGGTCAGCGCTTAGAGTCAGCTTTGCATATAAGCAGTTCTTCTTTCGTTTAAAAATACTGTTTACGAAAACACAGTTGCGTGTTGTAGAGTCCACATAGAGAAACAGTCCCATCGGAAGTGTCTCAGAACTTCAGAGCTATGGGGAATAGAAGATGCCAGCGTACCCACAGTCAGTACAGCCGGTCCTCTGCAAATGCCAAGCCTACCCTCTCATCCCTTCCTTCAGCCATTCATGCGTGCATGTGTGATTCCTCAGACACTCACTGAGAACCTCCCAGATAACCATCACAGGCTGTGAGCATGACGAACAAGGCTCTGGTCCTCATGGAACTTGCATTCAAATCAATTTGGACCTGTCTGAAGGAGAGCCCATCATGATAGAAAATTCCAGAACTGTGCTGTGCCTCACAGAAGCCACTCAGCCCCATATGGGTATTTGAATTTAAGTCAATCAGAATTGAATACAATTAAAATTCAGTTCGTCAAGCGCTCTAGCCACACTGCAAGTGCCTCAGACAGCCAGTGGTTACCCTATTGGATGGTGCAGATGGAGAACACTTCCATTATCACAGAAATTTCTACCATCCAGTGCTGCTCTGGAACGTTCCCCCTTCTTAAAGCTAAATAATGATTAAAGAGGCAAATATGTAAGTAAATAACACTCTTATCTTTGACCTCCAGAAATGTTTAAGCTTCTTTGGATTTCTCAATTCTTCTTGAGAAGAGTCATCCTGAAAAGCCATTTGTAAGCAAAATCGGCATGGCGCTTATCCTAATCCGGGGGGAGTGTGAGGTGGGCAGGCACAGGACAGGGGGAGAGGTGGCCCAGGGGAAATGAGGCTGCCTCTGAGCTGACTGAGTCATCCCCATCCAGGTGGAGTGAGCAGGGTTAAGATGGGGTGGCTGAGCCCTACCCAACTTTCTTTTTTTGCGGTACGCGGGCCTCTCACCGTTGCGGCCTCTCCCGTTGCGGAGCACAGGCTCCGGACGCGCAGGCTCAGCGGCCACGGCTCACGGGCCCAGCCGCTCCGCGGCGTGTGGGATCTTCCCGGACCGGGGCACGAACCCGCGTCCCCTGCATCGGCAGGCGGACTCTCAACCACTACGCCACCAGGGAAGCCCCCTACCCAGCTTTTCATTCAGCTCTTCCACAAACTCTTCTTAGGCATTGAAAGGCCATTGCAGTGAAGTAAGTAAAACCTTTTCATCTCTAGTGTGGGGAGACAAGTGTCAAACAGTGACAGGGCAGCATGGTGAGTACCATGGCACAGGAATTCATGAAAGTCTCTGGGAAGACAGAGGGCATTGACCCTGACTTTTGAGGGTGTGGGAGGAGGGAGAGAAGTGGAGGGAGGTCCTCAGGGGGGCTCTGAGTGGATTTTTTGTTCATTGTAGCCTTCTTTAGCATAAGCTAGTTTAAAAATCTAGGCTGTGTAGAGACCGGTCTCTACACAGCCTAGATTGTCGATTATATAAAATAAGCCGTCAGAAAATTCTTCAAGTAGCAAAGCTCGGTGGTTCATTTGAATGTTTGCTGTAAAATGTAACTTTTCTCCTGGTGTTCTGGAAGGGGAGTATTATTTTATTTTGTTCTAGGTGTGAATTCCTAGAAGCTGAGCCGTTCTCTCTCTGTCGCCATCTCTTACTCTTGGCCATGCTGGCTTCTGTGCTGTTTCTGGAACACAGTAAGCCCATTCTCCCTGGAGGGCCCTTGCTTTATTGCTCCATTTGCCTGGAACTCAAACATGCTTCCTCTCAGATACCCATTTTGCTCTCCCACATGTCCTCCAGATTCTGCTCAAATGTCCCTCCATCACACAGGCCTTGCCTGCATAAAGGCCTATATAAAATATCAGGCCTACATAAATATTAGCCTCCCGCACATGGTCCTTCCCACCCACCCCCTCCCTTAACCTGCTGTATTTTTCAAAGCACTGATCATCACCTGACGTATTATATGTTACTGTCTCTTCATGGTCTGACTCCCATCTTTAGAATGGAAGCTCCATGGAAACAGGAACTCAGATTTGTTCAGTGTCATATGCCCAGCACCTACAAGAGTACCTGTCATAGATAGAGTAGGTCTCAATAAATATATAGTGAGTGAATAAATTCTATCTTGATGTATATTATAGGCCTCCAAGGGAATGGTTAGATTAACCATTTTTTTGGTTTTTTATTGTTTGTGTAAAGATAACTGATATTTACACTTCGTAATTCAGTAAATCTCTGTGACCAAGTATTAGAGTTGACTCTAACATTTCGCTGCACCAGATAACCATTTGGCAAAGCTGATGCCCTCTGCTGTCCATCAGATGCCCAGGTGGACTCTAGGATGGCATCGTTCAAGTACAATTTGCTGTGTTTGAACACTCCTCCCTGGCACGTGACTGGAATGCTGGCAGTGTGTGGCCAGATCATGGAATCATGGAAATGTCAAAGGACCACCCTATTGCTCTGATTTTTAGCTGCGTTTTTTTTTTTTTTTGCGGTACGCGGGCCTCTCACTGTTGTGGCCTCTCCCGTTGCGGAGCACAGGCTCCAGACGCACAGGCTCAGCGGCCATGGCTCACGGGCCCAGCCGCCCCACGGCACGTGGGATCTTCCAGGACCGGGGCACGAACCCGTGTCCCCTGCATCGGCAGGCGGACTCTCAACCACTGCGCCACCAGGGAAGCCCTATTGCTCTGATTTTAAATCAAGCACCTAGGCTTGCCTTTTCCCCTCCCTTCCTTCCTTCCATCATACCTGTCAATAGAATAACAGCACTAATAATAAAACAATCTTCGAGTTACATCCCCAGGAACCTTGTTATCGGTGCTGTAGATTATCAGTGTAGAAACCTTAGAAGAAAAACTTTGGTGCAAGGCGTACGAGGCCCTTTTCTTCTGTAGCGTGTCCTTCTTAATTAAGAGACCACAATATGTTCCTGCCTCTCTTTGGATACTTGGCCCTAAATCTAAACAGGAGAGAAAAGGAAAGGCAATATTTCAGACAGGCAATGGTTAGGATAAGGGGTCAGGAGAGACCTACTTCTCCTTTATTGATTTTGTGAAATTGTTTGAAGAATGATTCATCATTTTGGGGTATAAAAATATCAGCTTCGAGTTGCTTTTCAATTAGGCGAATGTACTTTTGCTGAAAGGTTCTGTTGTTCTTGAAACGCACTTTCCTTCTGTTCTTTCAGAGCCTCTTTAATCAGTAGTGATGTGACAGGAGGTACAGCCACCTTCCTGACATCCCCTGCTTCTCTTCCCTTCCATCTCTCTTTTGTGAGGCTGAGTCGCCAGGAAAACTGATAGGCAAAATTGTTCCTTAATTGGGGAGAAAGGTAGTTCTCTAAAGACAGACGCTATCTAGAGCATAACAAATTGAACTACCAGAATGTATGTTTTACCCTGGTTAGGTTTTGTTTCAACTAGGAATCCTAAGCAGCCAGGGATTGGGTTTAAAGCAGGCATTTATCTGAACATTAAAGTATTACTGAAGTTTAATTTTTTTATATTATTATTTAGAGCATGGTAATGAGATTCTTGTTTCACTATTGTGTCCATGGTCAGGTCACTGCATTTAAATTCCTTTTAAAAATGCAGACAGTAATGAATTTTGTAGATAAGCTGAATGCCCTGAGCTTTAACAAAATGGCTAATAGGTGTTTCTGTGGCCTAAGCAAAAGAAAACCCCCTCTGATGTCCTTTTTTGTTTACTTGTTTGTGTGTCTGTGCGAGTGAAAAGATTATGATGTGTCGTTATATTACCCCTTGTTGAATATTTATTACAATGGGTGATACGTGTCTGCCCTACATGCAGAATAAACTTCAGTGGGCATAGGGCTAGTAACAATTTTAAGTTCTCTAATTTTTTTTAAAAAATTAATTATTCACATCTAATAAAATACCACTCCCTTTAGAAGATAAATGGAAGAACTAAGAAGTGATTGTGCTTATTATTGTCTATATTTCTACAGTTTCCCTGTGTCTTTGACTTTAGAGTGTCTGTGATGCTTTCTGCGAAATTAGTTCAGTAACTAAGAGAGGTGGTGGGTGTGTTACTTAACTTGATTGTGGTAATCATTTCCCAGTGAATGAGTATATTAAACCATCATGTTGTGCACTTTTCAAGAAAATCACGTTGTACAACATACAACATGTATTCATCATTTATGCCCCAACATAGCTGAAAAAAAGTTATCTCATCTTCTCACAACAGCCACATCTATGATAATTTTATAGATGAAAAATGCTGAGGCTCAGAGGAGTTAATGTCACCAGGTAAAAAGCAAATATTAAGTGTCAAGCTTTCAGGCTCCAACTAGGCTCAGGGGACTCGTGGTCACCAAGAGCCAAGCTCTGTCCTCCAGGAAGGGACCTGCAGTGGGCCTTCACCTAGAGGTCATGAGTTTGGGGCTCAGCCGTAACCACCTGTGTGCTCTTGGATAAGTGACTTAATTTCTCTGCTTCCTCATCGAGCAAAATGAGGCTACTGATACCCACTTTGTCTTTGTTCTAGGATTAAATGAAATAATTGAAAACACTTAATAGTCATTCAGTGAATGTTAATTTTTCTTGTATTTCTAGTCCAAGTCTAATGTTCCCCCTTATAACCCCACTTTGCATCACAGACATGACACCTATAAACCTCTATCCAAGTTTCCAGAGTTCAACACTTACTAGCTGGGTGGCCTTGAACAGGTAAGTAAATGCTCCCTGCCTCAGTTTCCTCATCTGTAAAATGGGGATAAGAGCACCACTTCACTGGGTTTTTGCTGAGGATATACGAGTTAATGCATCTGAAGTACTTTGAACAGTTCCTATCAGAGTTAAGTGCTCAACACATATTGGGTATGATGAGCTACAATATTAGCCTTTCTCCTTTAAATTGTATTCACAAGTATTTTCACTATGCATCTCTTGAAATATTTTAGTCAGTTATAATGTATTTGATCTGATTTTAAACCTGAGTCTTTGGACTGTATAAATCAAGGGGTTGGCAGTTTGGTTTCTGATTCCTTGGCATTGACTGATCAACATTTGGTTCATTGGTGAGTGTTTAAGAACCACCAGTGAGAGCGTTAGAAATTAGCAATCCTTCATACTGTCAGGAAGCATTGAGATTGAGCTGTCAGAGGCCAAGGGTGAATGCTTCATTGGATTGAGCCACTGAGCCAGTTGGATTCTTTGTCTTCCATGGCATTCTTGGATAGAGTCCATTCAACTAGGAAGTAAAGACTTTGGTCAGTTCATTTAATAGGAAAGAGCTTAGAAAATCCTGCGTTAACCATTTAGACATGTTGGAAATAGGAGAATGTTAGTTATTGAGCTAAACGCCTTTGGAAAGAAATCAGGAAAATACTATGGCATGAAGGAATACGTAACCTTTGACTTTAATATACAGCCTAAACCATACCTTTAAAGCATTAGAAAACATTTTTCCTTGTCTTTTTTAATTCATCAGAGTGACCCTGTTTATTGGATGCTGGGATGGAGTAGTGGTGAGGAGAAAATGAGAAAGGAGAAACTGAGCCTTTGGCATTGTGGCTGGTGACAGATTCTGAACTTATGTGAATGTGCTTTATTCTTTTTTGATAACTATCTTCCCCTGTGCTCTTCCTTTTTTTTTTTTTTTAAACAAACCTTGTCTGACTGACTATAACCTTTAAATAATTGGTAAACTGAAGCAGTGAAACTGACATTAAAATCTAATGAACAGAAATGGAAGGAGGGAGCGTTATTCTAGTAAAGCGCTGGCCAGCCCATTGTCCCCCTATTTTGCGCTGAATGATTTCTTCTTGCAACGGGCAACATCGGCAGTGGTAGTGTGAAAATATTTCACATCTATTTCTGTTAGTAATAGTACAATAATGCATCATCTCTAGGCCATGAAATGAGCCACCCATTTCTAGGAACAGAAAGTCTTCAAACAGAAAGCACATCTCTGTCCGGCCCTGGTCTGTCTGTCTTACCTTCTCTCCCTGGGCGCACGCGCACGTGCACACACACACACACACACACACACACAGCCCATGCTCTTAAGCCTCCGCCCTGGTTCCTGCAGGTCCCCCTGCCTGGAATGGCTCCTTCAGCCTCAGTAATTCTGTCATCTTTAGGAGCTAGTCCAAGGCCCAACCCCCTCAAGAGCTTCTCCTTACTCTTCCTCCCTGGATTGTATTCCGTCCAACTCTAGACGTATTTCTTGAGTGTGTGAGGCCCTGGAGTTCCCACACGGAGCAAGGTGGGCATGGCCTCTGCTCTCAAAGACCTTACAGGGCAGGGGGGGGACGTGGGTGAGGAAAGGCTTTGCAGCAGCATGGTAGGTGCTAAGACACGAGGTACAGGGTGCTCAGGGAGCTCGGACAGGGTGCCTTGTCTAGACCTTGCCCAGTCTTCTCACAGATCTCACCTTGCCCTGAGCATCTAGAGTAGCTCTAGAAGGTTCCAGGGAAATTGGCATTTCATTTTATGCTGCCTTGCATTATTTTCTTCTGTGTCTCCCCAGCTGGATGGTAACTCCCTTGAGGGAAATGGCCTTTATTTTATTTTATTTTTTATGCTGCCTTTTAAAACTCTGTAGGGGTCTTACACAGCACCCAGTGGGTGGAGAATACTCAGTCAACACCAGTTGACTTAGCACCTCTTCCCTTTCCTCCTCTTCTTTTGGCTTTGCCCAGAAATGGTTCGCCCCACTGCATCCCTGCATGAAGCTCTATAATTTGAAAACGGCTGTTCTCTGAACCTTGTTTGCCTCTGGCTAGTGAACTCCAGCTGATTGGTTCCCAGGCAGCCATGTGTGTTCTTTCTGCCACCACATCCTTCCTTCCTCGGGGCCCATCAATTTAATTATACTCCAGGCTCTCCAGACCTACCATCCCCTCTTTTGCATAGCCTCTAAAATGGTGTCCTCTTTCTGGGACTGTTTTCCTAATGAGGGTGGAGTATAATTTAAGGGCTTAATTTTAGAAAACTGTAAGAAGCAGCAGACCCGTAAAATGTTACGATTCGCGACTCCTTGTTCTGTTCTCATAATGCAACCTAAACTAAAAAGCCACTCCTCAAAGCTATAAAAACTGTTCATGGCTGTCTTTAGTATATCTTGTGGAGTATAATTCAGCCCACAGAGAGGCGAAAGATGGATTCACGGGGCCACTTGCCTTGGTATATGTTAAAGGCCAGTAATTTCTAAGCTCTGTGGAAGACCCTATTTTACTATAAACCCTGGCCTCTTTCTTTTTCTTTTTTTTTTTTTTTTTTTTTTT
>RJWK010069660.1:0-11089 GCA_004363435.1 Platanista minor | reverse complement strand
CAAGAAACTCATAAAAATGGGTCCTTAGTGGTGAGAGGGTTGGGAAGTTATTTAACCATTGTAAACACAGAAACATTGTATGCTTTAGGTTAAATAAGACAGTGTACCTAAAATGCCTAGCACAGGATCTGGCACCTAGTAAATAAATGAAAACTGACATCAAGATTATTGGAGTCAACTAAGCCAGTCCATCTTGAAGGTTCCTTTTAAATTTAATTGTGGTGTTGTTCTAGGACATACAGTATAGTGACTAAGAATGTAGCCTTCATTCATAATTTTCTAAAACCAGAAACTAATCCAAATTCCATCAGCAGGGGAATGGATAAACAAATTGTGGTATAGCCATATAACAGGATACTACTCAGCAATAAAAAGGAACAAAATACTCATACATACACAACATGGATGAACTCAAAAGTATTAATGTTAAATGAAAGAAGCAAGAGACAAAAACCTACATTCCATGTGATTCTGTTTTTTAGCGTTATGTAACATTCTCAAAAAGACAAAACTATAGAGACAGAAACCATATCATTGCCAAGAGCTGTGGATACGAGTAGGAAATTAACTAGGAAAGGAGCATGGTGGAGCTTTTTGGAGTGATGGAAATATTCTATATATTATTTGCAGTGGTGGTTAAGCAATCATATATTTATCACAACTCGTTGAACAGTACACCCCCAAAAAGTGACTTTTACTATAATTGTATCATACCTCAATAAACCGGGCTTTAAAAAAAAAAAGTAAAAAAAAAGAAAAAGCACTTTGTGTGCAGTGGATACACTTGACCTTTATCTCCGTCGTGATAAGGCTTCAGGACACAGGAGGTATCTGTCAGGGAGGAATATGACTCAGGGAAAGCAGACAAGATAGGGCGAGTGTTTCATACAACTGCCTTCTAAGAAAAAGTTTTGTAAAACGCAACACCCGTCTTTGGTGGAGGAGCTTCATTAAAATGCAAAACTGGGACTGTCACTGAGATGAGACACAGGGACTGGAGAGAGTGGAGAGAGTGACTCCAGACAAATGTCAAGAGAGAAGGGAGGAGATATGGGAACATATGTATATGTATAATTGATTCACTTTGTTATAAAGCAGAAACTAACACCATTGTAAAGCAATTATACTCCAATAAAGATGTTAAAAAAAAAAAAAAAGAGAGAAGGGAGAAAGTGAGAATACGAGCTGGAGAACCGTAGGTGCAGAAGACAGTGAGAAATCACTGGTGATAAGAGGATGTATAATGTTTCACTTGAAGTTCTTTCCCCATCTGTGATGTATGCTCCGTCACCTCCCAAAACCTAAATAGCAAATTGTATTACTCATAAAAGTATAACTAATGAGAGGGTCTTTTCCCAAAAATGGAAGCGGAGGAAATGGTTGAGTTTCATGCCCGCGTGGGTTATAAGGGACAGAAATGGCAGGTGTAGATACATAAATAACCCGTAAAATGAATTAAGTCAGCAGAAGCAGGAATTCAGAGCCAGAGGTGCTCTCATCAGAATTGACAATGAGTTTGACAGCTCTGGGTTTCCACCGGGCAGACAGAATAGTGCAGCTTCAGAGCAGGCAGACCTCCTCAAGGAGCACAGAGATGCCAAAATATAATCTCTGCTTATATATTGTAGTAGAAATAAATATTTAAATTATGTAAAAATGTCTCAGTAGTTGCATCAAAGTGTTGTGATTCCATTTTGAGATGTGAAGTATCCGTTCACATTTAAGCCCTGGTGATATCTGTGTACTTGTTATACTTATCAGTATAAACTCATCAGATTGGGTCTGGGTCCCACAAGGTATCAGGGACATTGCCTTACTCTTGGTAGAGGTTCAGTAAAAGTTTAAGAGTGAATGCATAATTACCATGTATTCCTGCTTTTTCATTACTGTAAATTATGTGGCTATTCACACTAAAAAGCTTTGGCTAAATTAAAGCAAAGTGGTTAATTCCAAGCAATAAATCTCAAGAAGACTCATTTACTCTTCTGATTTAGCCCCCCCCGCCTTACAAGGGATGAGAACTGAGTAAGGTGTGTGCAGGCTTGTGCTGATATGATTTATATGTGCACGTTTTTGTTTTTTAAGACAAATCACAGTTTTACCCTTTCTATAAGTATAATTTCAGCAATTAGTCTCACAGTTAGAAAAACATTAATTTTAAACTTCTTTTGCTTTCAACCGTAGTGCAAATAGTGTTCTCCTCCCAGGTCTGTGATGTCTCAGGGTTATAAGGGAAAAATATCACACATTTCTAGGAGAATTAGGGAAGAGAAGTCATATTGACTGATCACCTCCTGGGTGCCAGGTTTGTGTCAAGGCGTCTGAGATGCAGTGTGCAGGGAAAAGCTAAGGGGTGACAGAATCTCTGGGGTTTCATATTATGATTTCACACTTTAGTGAGTTCCACCAAAAACACAGCCCCCACTTCGGCTGAGACCGCCCTCTCCCTGGGGACTAGCCTGTGGAGGAGGAGGAGGTTTCTGTTATTACCATATTTTAGAATTGAGGCATGAGTGGAGGTCTTATTGGGGTTCGTCTTGTCTGTCTCTCACATTGCAATTGATTACCATCTATAGTAGACAAAGACAGAGCTATTGGCCATTGGCATTTGGGCAGGACAATTCTTTTCTGTGAGACAGCTCCAAGCATTTTAGGATAGTTAGCATCTCTGGTCTTTGAGCACTAAATACCTCCAGTACCCACCCTGCATCATTGTGCCGATGAGAAAAAAATAAACTAACCCCCCAAACAAAATGCCCCTGAAGAGAGAAGTTACCATCATTAGTTGAGAACCACTATTTTACAGGATCCCTGGGATTCCAGGCTTTGCTAAACACATTTTTTTTTTTTTTTTTTTTTTTTTTTTTTTGCGGTACACGGGGCTCTCACTGTTGTGGCCTCTCCCGTTGCGGAGCACAGGCTCCGGACGTGCAGGCTCAGCAGCCATGGCTCACGGGCCCAGCCTCTCCGCGGCATCGTCAGGGGACATTGGCTCAACCACTGAGCCACCAGGGAAGCCCAACACATATGTTTTTATGAGCACTGCTTTACAGTCATCTAATTTTTGACTGAAATAGCCTGCCTGTAACTTCGAGACATTCATGCTTGTCTTGCTGTCTGTGGTTACGCAGGATGATGCTTCTCCTTCTCCCATTCTGTCCTCCTGTTTGTTTCCATCTCCTTAGCTCCTCCATGCTTCCCCTAGGACATAATCTCTCTACTCTTCACAGTCCATGAATATTACTTAAAAGATGACACACAGAACCACATCTGACAAGCCTGATAGGATCTGAGCAGGCCAGAGTAAACTGGGACCCTCTTTCCCAAAATCTGAAATTGCATTTGCTTTTGTGGTAGATGTATCACATTTTGAGTTTGTGCTTAATCTTTGTCTGGCACATTTCCTCCCTGTTCTTTTCCTTGGGGCAGCCACTGGGTCTGGGAAAGGCGAGCTAGAGAGGCCACTGCTCCTGTTATTTAGACGGCGTGTTTTCAGTTCTGAATCAGGAAAAGAATTGTAAAAACTTACCTGTCAGGGTCATGGAAGTGTGGAATTCATTTTTTAAAATGTTCAAAACTTCCTCAACACCATGTTCACCCTGCTCCCAAGAAAGAGAGAGAGAGAGAGAGAGAGAGAGAGACAAAAAGAGAGACAAAAAGAGGCATGAAGGAACATTCTGACCATCTGCTGAGTATAAATTCTAGGTGAGCTCAGAGCTGTACTGGGGAGGATGGGGCTACCTGTGAAATTAGAACTATTTTGGGAATAATGGACAGCAAAGAGGAGAATGTAGGGTGACAGCTCTTGAAAATGTGCAACATGCTGCAGAGGAAGCATGGTGGAGCTGGAGAGGGGTCACTGTCCTTTAGAATCTGTGGCACCTCCAACAAACGGCCAAGCTTGGGGGGTTAAACCACAGAAATGCATGGAAACAAATGAGAAGTGTGGTACCTTCCGGCTGGTTTTCGCTTTGCTACTCTCACCTTGTAGGCAAGACCCCATAGGATGGGTCTCCCCAGAAAAACGCATTTAGCCCCGAGGGCCAGAGCTTTCAGCACATCATTGCCGGTTCGGATACCACCATCCAGGTATACTTCAATTTTCCCTTTCACAGCAGCCACCACTTCTGTCAAGGCATCGATCTGAAAAGGACAGACAAGTGTGCTTTGAGGGATTTCCCTTTTGACTCTCAGGGTGTCAGGGGACAGCAGTGCCCCCTCAGCATGGGCTGGCACCAGGAGGTCCAAGTGGGGGAGATGCCTAGCTGTTCCTCCCCTCTCGTGCTTGAGGCTGCAGGTGCCTATCAAAGCAGTGCAGCCACATTCCCAAGGCCCAGGGACTTTCTGCAGGCTCCCCGTTCTGCCATTTTCTGCTCCGACAGAGATGGAGCAGAAACCTCTTTGTTCCTCTTCACATCCCCTAGGGGACATTTTCCATTTGTAGTGTTCACTTTAATGCTCTTCTTTTTAAAGAACATTTTGACTTTTGATTTTCTTCCACTTTTTCTGTTTCTAAGGTGGCACAGCTAGAAATGCTTTCCATTGCTAAGGTCCTAAGTCTTTTTGGCGAAACAAGCGTGATTGGCCATGACCCTAGTGTCTGGACCACAGCCTGTTCAGTATAATTGGGCTGTATACTATTCCTAATACACTACATTTGAGCAACTTGTTCCTGACTCCTTTGGGGGTTGTCTGAGACATGGGATAGGTATGCAGCAGCAGCATTGTAAAACTAGGGTTGAAGACTTCGAAAGACAAAATAGAAACAGCTGATCACTCTGGCCGGGTTGCTCCACTGGACCTTTTCTCTCACCTTGTCTCTTTCATTTCCAGGATCTTTGGTCAACAGGCCTTGTGGACCTAAGGTGCCCCAGACCAAGCTGTGTTCCTCCAAGTCTATAAGGAAGAGTGACTGCAGAGTCTAGGAGGAGGTTCCTGGAGGAAAAGTTTCTGGAACTGCCTCAGATGCTCCTGTTCTGTGCCTCTTTGAGGAATGACCAGAGAGGAGAAGTAGAAATTGGGCCCTAAGAGGACTTGTGCTGCCAAAGGTGTCAATTGGAATTCTACCTGAACAAGATCCTTTGCTGAGACTGAGCAGAGTATGAAATCAGGGAGGAAAGAACTTTGTACTTTAATTTACAAGTGGAGGAGAATTGACTATGTCATGACTTACATGTAAAGACTGGAGGGAATTCACTTCCAAATAAGGGGTATTTTTACAGTCCCACCATGGTATTATTTGGAATATTTCTACAAACTATTTCTACAAATATTACGAGAAATGAATAAATATACTTGTGCAAGGACTCTTCTAGTGAGCCATAGTGCACAATGAGGCTGACAGTAATTTGAGAAACAGAATAGGGAGTGAATTTCAGCCTAGGGTTCAGTATGGCTTGAGAGTTAATTTTTGATAATCCACAACAGGGCATTCATTAGAGCCTTCTGGTGATAAAAGCTGGCTGATCCTTTTCCCTGGTTCCAGTAAGATGTACAGAGGTGTTAGATATGGAATCTTATAGAGATGGAACTTTGCTCAGAGAGTCACATCCCTCACAAGGAGCGGACGGGTTTGAGAAGACTGAGGAAATTATCCCCAGCACAAAATTTAAGGGGTGCCAAAAATAGAAATAATATTTGAAGACAAAATTAAAAAAAATCAAATGGCAAACTTTGACCTGTGAACTGGGGGCTTGTTTTGATAAATAAAGTTTTATTGGAACCAGGGCCAGGATCACAGTGAGATGAGTGAGGCAGTGTTATGCAAGTGCAGGGACGGATCATGTCTTTATTAAAAATGTTGATATTTTGTTCACCACGGATTTTTTTGCATTAAATTTCATTTTTTTAAACAGTGTATGAAACTATTACATACCTTACTCAGTTTTTCTGGCACCTTCTAAAATTTTGAGCCAAAGGTGGGTTTCCCACTAGCCTCACACTAATCTTGGTGCTGTCCCTGGATGACCTTGGGTTTGGTTGTTAGGTCAAATGGCTTGGGAGAACAACATGTTGATCAACATGATGGGGCAGCATAAATTCTTCTTGTTCTGGCGCCTGCTTTTGCCGACATTCATTCTCTATTGAGGAAGTGCAGTGGGAAAATTAGTCGGCCACTTTTTCCTACTCCTTACTCAGTCCTCCCCAAGGGGGCAAGACTAGCTAAACTGATTAGTGAGGGAAAGCCGATTGTATTATATTTTATTAGCATTTTCTCAAAAGTCAATACTCTACCCTGTTTGCTGCTAGTTGGTGAGGGCCTCTTTGCTTCCTGCTCCTATTGTCAGCACAGTTGGGACAGCTCAGGACCTGCTAAGCTCTTTTGCATCCTCTATTCTGTCAGTTACGAGGTGTGTGAGAGATAGCTTTGTGGGCATCCTTGCAGGAGTTGGGTGAGAGAGCTCAGCGTGTGTTCTGAAGACCTGTGTTCTTCTAAGTTCTTAGGTCAAGAGTTGGGATGGGAAGTAGGAGGCCTGATCGTTCCCTGCAGTTCAGCTCTTATGGAGAGTCATGGTAAAGTGTGCCCCTTGCTCTCCATCATTCCACGCCTGTTTGCTATCAGGTAGAGCGTGGTGGAGAGGAGGAGGCCAGTGATTGGCACTTGAAACCCCCAAGCTTCACAAGCCTTGAAAGGTGCAAACTGGCTGATGTAGCTTTACTATTTCCTGGAATTTTTTTTAAAGAAGTAATTGAGAATGTGCTAAAGATTTAAGGTTGGTCACTGATATGTTGTTTAAAATAGTGAATGCTTGGAAGCAATCCAGATGTTCAACAATAGGAAGCTGGTCATATAAATTGTCTATTCATACTACACACCATTAAAAACAAGAAAGCATATCTATTGAAATAAAATGAGCTCGATATATTAATACATGGAAAGAAAAAAATTACATAATATCATGTATAGTTTTCAAACCTAAAATGTTATGGTCACATTAAGCTGATTACCAAACTATTTTCAGTATGATAGTGCTTTTTATCTTATTCTTTTTGCTTATGTATATTTTATAGTTTACTTGTGGTGAACATGTCTTACTCATATAATAAAAAGGCTAAAAACGACTTTAGAGGAAAAAAACCCACTTCCCTTTCTCAAAATGAGTCAAGCGCAATAGAAGAATCTCTTGAAAAATATAAGCTATAAATCTCCATGAAAATAAATTAACAATTGGACTTCTCTGATGGCACAGTGGTTAAGAATCCACCTGCCCATGCAAGGAACACAGGTTCAATTCCTGGTCCTGGAAGATTCCACATGCTGAGAAGCAACTAAGCCTGTGTGCCACAACTACTGAGCCTGTGCTCTATAGCCTGTGAGCCACGACTACTGAGCCCGCACGCCACAACTATTGAAGCCTGCGCGCCTAGCGCCTGTGCTCCGCAAAAAAGTCACAGCAATGAGAAGCCCGTGCACCGCAATGAAGAGTAGCCCCCTCTTGCTGCAACTAGAGGAAGCCTGCGTGCAGCAACAAAGACCCAAAACAGCCAAAAAAAAAAAAAAAAAAAAAAAAAAAAAAAAAAAAAAAAAAAAAAAAAAAAAAAAAAAAAAAAAAAAAAAAAGAATTAAAAAAATTAAAAAAAAAAGAAAATAAATTAACAATTAACTCCCTTAAAAAGTTATTTCCCTTCCTCCCTCCTTTTCTTTTTCTTTCCCCAAACTCCATCTATAAGGGGCAAATTCGTAAGTTAGGGGAAAAATTAGACTGTCCCAGATTTTTAGCAAAAGATTCATAGGGCATTTTTAAGTTTACTGTGAAAGACAGTTATTTATTAGCTTCAGTGAGGCACTGTTTCTTCCTGGGATGTGTCATATGAGAAAATATGAGGTTCCAATCCATGCAGACAGGCAAGCTTCCAGGTGAATGCTTCTTCCAGAAGGCAGGAGACCTCCATACCTTGGGAACAACTCTTCTATCAAATTGCACCTTAAACACTTATTGTGTGAATTCAGACAAGTTACTTAACATCTCTAAACTCTAGTATCCTCATCTGTAAAATACGGATAATAATGCCCAACTTGCAGGACTGTTTTGAGATTTAGAGATGACATATGTTGAGTTTGTAAAAATAGCCTGGCACACACTAGGCTATTATTAATGATTAAAAGTTCTTAACAACTCACAGGTAGATATGAACACAGGTGGTTAGGGAGAGGGGAATGTGCACCAAATTTCACAGAGTACCTTGCTGTGGACACACACACACAACAGAGCATTCACAAACACACTCAGGCTGAAGTCATCCTACTTACAGAAGCAGGAACCTCATCAAGCTGCCTCCCACCATGGTTGGAAACAATGATGCCATGGACATTGTGCTTCACAGCTAACTCTGCATCCTCTTTTGTCAAGATCCCCTTAAGGATGATGGGCAATCGAGTCATGCTCTGAAACCAGGAGAGATCATCCCAGCAGATGGATGAGTCAATGGGGGACATCTGGAGATAAGGCATTAAATTTCCCTGTGGGGGAATAAAAGAGAATTTTAGTCCTGAACTCCTTCAAGACTCCCATTCCAAAGATGGGACACATTTGGAGAGCCACCAAAAGCTTGAAAAGAGGACCCACAAAACCCAACACTACTTCTAGCTCCTTTTCCTAACAAAATTTGCTTAACAGATTTTCTACTTCCATTGCTTATTCATTAACCATTACTTGTGTCCCTGCTCAATGATTATGCCAAGATCTGGGCACACAAAGACAAATAAGACACAGTCCTTACTTAAAAAAAAACAAAGCACAACACAAAACCTCAGAGTTTAGTGAGATAGATAAGCAAAAACATTTATAGGCCATTGTGATGTGTTATGATTGAGATATGCACAGGGTAGCAAGAACTAAGCAATACTTCAATAACCTTAAGTCAGATATGTGAGTCAAATATCTGTAGATCCCAATGTGTCCCTGGAATCTGAGCTAAGATTCCAGAAAACCTCAAGGCCAGTTTGTGGTTAATGAGTAGAACTGTTGAGTCACTTGGCTGGGTATCAGAGCTGCCTGTTGGCTGAAAAGGCTGATATCACTACCTCTAATGTAGCCAAGGGATTCCAACTTTACCATGGCTTTCTCTCTCTGGGGCATTCCATCCCATCGGACTACAGGATTTTAATGGGAGAAGTGTCCTTGTAGTCACCTTGTCTAACAAGTGTGCTGTAGCACTCTGGTGCCCCGTGGATGAGTTCTAGGTGTGCAGAGATATTTCCTCCCCAGTTTTCAAGGGAGGAGGGTGGGGCTTGGCTGACTACACACCATGGGCCATTCACCTTGGGTATGAGCATCCTCTTCAGATAGTCAATTTATCTAAGTATGCCATCCAGACTGAGCATTTTCTAAATGTGGCATAAAGTAGAAAATGTTGGAAGAACTGTTTAGTTTGCTCTCCTATTTCATGAAAAAATCCTCCCCCTAGCTTTCCTATTTCCCAGCACCCAGTCCTGCCCAGAACATTTCTGGGCTGCCAGGGATGAGAAAGAGCATTTTGTCTTATATTCTGCTTGTCTGGAAGTTCTGGGCAGCAGGAACCACATTTGCTTCTTGAACTGCTGCATCCCTAGTGCCTGGCACAGAACAGGTATCCAATGACTTCTTGAGGAAAGAAAGAAAAGAGGAAAGAGAGATGGAAATCTATGCCTGTAACACCTGCCCGCCTGGCTCTGGTATCTTTCCTACCTTCTCAGGTGATCCGAGATCTTTTAGCAGTAAGTTCTTCATCAAGTTCACTTGGTTTGTAATGTTGTGTCGTCTGTTGCCAATTTTGGGTACATCCACAGTGATTACAAGAGCTTTGAAACCCAGGGATTCTACCTTTCGGATCAGCTGTTTGTTTAGCTGCCTGTTTGGGTGCACATACAGTTGGAACCATCGCAGGCCCCCGGGGGCAGTGGCAACAATGTCTTCAAGGCTACAGCTGGCATACGTGCTGGTGATGTAGCAGGTACCGGCTGCTTGCGCAGCTGCAAAGCAAAGGACACAACTCAGGTCGGAGGGCAGAGGCATTCTGAACTGGGGTGAGATGCCCTAGGAGACTGTGTTGCCTCTGGCCCGCTTGCCCTGTGAGTGAAGATAAAGCTTGACTTCATTCTGCTTCCCTGTCAGGCAGGCAGGCATTGCACGTGTTTGATCAGACTGTCTGGGTCCTCCTCTGTATGACCTGTCTTACAGACTCTGTTGCATATTAAAATATTTCAGACTAGAGATGACCTTGAGTCCCCAGAACCATTTGAAGACCTTGTGGCTTTTGGATAGGAAATGGGCTTCTTGTGAACTCGTCAGTGAAGCAGAAGGGAATTAAAGAAGGCAAACGATGAGAAAACGTAATGCCAAAGAAGGATGAGCTTTGCAGCAGAAAAAGCAGTGCTATCTGGAGTTAGAAGAATGCGAGTTCTACCACTTCTCACCTGTGTGGCCTTGAGTCTCATCTTCTTTATCTGTAAAAGGGGGCGGGGCGGGGGGATAATAATACCTCTCTTATAGGGTTGTTGCAAGAATAAATAAGATACTAGCTACGGAAGCACTTTTTTAAAATTATGAACCCAGGTACTATACAAATACTAGGGATAATGAGGATGATGACGATGGTGACAATGAGGTGCTAATCGCATCTTTCTCATTTCCCACTTTAATCATTTTCAGGGGATTCCCCAACAGGTTAATGTCACTACCATCCTACAACCCATGGGCAGAGAATTTGACCTAATCACAGTTAATATTTTCAATTCCTAATGTCAACAGATGATACCACATTCTCCTGCTCCACCCCCAAAACAGCAGAGCACACTCAACCGTGAAGATTTTGTAAAGCAGTCGTATTCATACAGGGTATTCATATTTCAGCTTAGCTAGATTTGGTTCCGAACCAGACGGATGTCACTTTCAGCTCTAGAATCCATGGATTCATTGCTTCCTATACCACAGAGTCAAAGAAAAAGACCCCAGGGAAGCCATGGGCAACTTCAGAAAAAACAGATTTGACTTAGGGTGAAGATTACAAATGAGTCACAGGAATAGTTTTACCCCCTGCCCTTTCTCTCTCCTCCCCCTCTCCTTCTCCTCTCCTCGCCTCTCCCCTAACCTCCGCTCCTCTTCTCTCC
>RJWK010069659.1:0-11089 GCA_004363435.1 Platanista minor | reverse complement strand
GTCCTGAGCAGAGGTCCCTACCCACCACCCAAACCTCACCCTTGCTTAGGCCCCACCCACTGCCCAAACCTCGCTCTTGCTTAGGCCCTGCCCACCACAGCCAAGGCCTTTCCCCCCCCTTTTTTTCCTTCCTCTTTTTTTTTTTTTTTTTGTGGTACGCGGGCCTCTCACTGCTGTGGCCTCTCCTGCTGCAGAGCACAGGCTCCGGACGCGCAGGCCCATCGGCCATGGCTCACGGGCCCAGCCGCTCCGCGGCATGCGGGATCCTCCTGGAATGGGGCACGAACCCGTGTCCCCTGCATCAGCAGGCAGACTCCCAACCACTGCGCCACCAGGGAAGCCCTCCTTCCTCTTTTTTAATATTGTGGTACTGATGTACCTTTCAGTTGTTGATTAATCTATATTTTTATTTTTATATTCTTTCTAACATATCTATTAGTTTCCTAGTCTAATTTTATTTTTTACTTTGTTATTGTTCTCTTTTATTTTATTTTATTTTTTTTTTGCCACTCCATGCGGCTTGTGGGATCTTGGTTCATGAGCCTGGAGTCAGGCCAAAGCTCCTGCGGTGGAAGCTCTGAGTCCAAACCACTGGACTAACAGAGAACCTCGGACCCCAGGGAATATTCATCAGAGTGAGGTCTCACAGAGTTCCTCATCTCAGCACCAAGACCCAGCTCTACCCAATAGCCTACAACCTCCAGTGTGGGAAGCCTCAGGCCAAACAACCAGTAAGACAGGAGCACAATCCCACTCATTAAAAAAAAAAAAAAAAGTGAGATGGCAAAAAAATATGTCACAGATGAAGGAGCAAGGTAAAAACCTACAAGACCAAATAAATGAAGAGGAAACAGGCAATCTACCTGAAAAAAAATTCAGAGTAATTATAGTAAAGATGATCACAATCTCAGAAATAGAATGGAGGCACGGATTGAGAAAATACAAGAAATGTTTAACAAATATCTAGAAGAACTAAAGAACTAAAAAACAGAGATGAACAACAAATAACTGAAATGAAAAATACACTAGAAGGAATCAATAACAGAATAACAGAGGCAGTAGAATGAATAAGTGAGCTGGAAGACAAAATGGTGAAAATAACTGCCAAGGAGCAGAATAAAGAAAAAAGAATGAAAAGAATTGAAGGCAATCTCAGTGACCTCTGGGACAATACTAAGCACACCAACATTCGAATTATAGGGGTCCCAGAAAAAGAAGAGAAAAAGAAAGGGTCTGAGAAAATATTTGAAAAGATTATAGTTGAAAACTTCCGTAACATGGGAAAGGAAATAGTCACCCAAGTCCAGGAAGCACAGAGAGTCCCATACAGGATAAAACCTAGGAAAAACACACCAAGACACATATTAATAAAACTAAGAAAAATTAAATTTAAAGAAAAAAATATTAAAAGCAGCAAGGGAAAAACAAAAAATAACAGACAAAGGAATCTCCATAAGGTTATCAGCTGAATTTTCAGTGGAAACTCTACAGGCCAGAAGGGAGTGGCAAGATATACTAAAAGTGATTAAAGAGAAAAACCTACAACCAAGATTACTCTACCCAGCAAGGATCTCATTCAGATTCGATGAAGAAGTCAAAAGCTTTTTAGACAAGCAAAAGCTAAGAGAATTTGGCACCATCAAATCAGCTTTACAACAAATGCTAAAGAAACTTCTCTAGGCAAGAAACACAAGAGAAGAAAAAGACCCACAAAAACAAACACAAAACAATTAAGAAAATGGTAATGGAAACATACATATCGATAATAACCTTGAATGTAAATGGATTAAATGCCCCAACCAAAAGACATAGACTGGCTGAATGGATACAAAAACAAGACCCATATATATGCTGACTACAAAAGACCCACTTCAGACCTAGGGATACATACAGACTGAAAGTGAAGGGATGGAAAAAGATATTCCATGCAAATGGAAATCAAAAGAAAGCTGGAGTAGCAATACTCCTATCAGTCTTTAAATAAAGACTGTTACAAGAGATAAGGAGGACACTACACAATGATCAAAGGTTCAATCCAAGAAGAAGATATAACAATTATAAATGTTTGTGCACCCAACATAGGAACACCTCAAAACATAAAGCAAATGCTAACAACCGTGAAGGGAGAAATTGACAGTAACACAATAATAGTAGTGGACTTTAACAGCCCACTTTCACCAATGGACAGATCATCCAAACAGCAAATAAATAAGGAAACACAAGCTGTAAATGACACAATAGACCAGATATATCTAATTGATATTTATAGAACATTGCACCCAAAAGTGGCAGAATACAATTTCTTTTCAAGTGCACACAGAACGTTCTCCAGGATAGATCACATCTTGGGTCACAAATCAAGCCTCAGAGAATTTAAGAAAATTGAAGTCGTATCAAGCATCTTTTCTGACCACAACACTATGAGACTATAAATCAATTACAGGAAAAAAACTGTAAAAAACACAAATACATGGAGGCTAAACAGTGCACTATTAAATAACCAAGAGGTCACTGAAGAAATCAAAGAAGAAATTAAAAAATACATAGAAACAAATGACAACCGAAACATGATGACCCAAAACCTATGGGACAAAGCAAAAGCAGTTCTAAGAGGGAAGTTTATAGCAATTCAGTCTCACCTCAAGAAACTAGAAAAATCTCAAATAAACAATCTAGGGGAAGAGACCTTCAAGATGGCGGAGGAGTAAGATGTGGAGATCACCTTCATCCCCGCAAATACATCAGAATTACATCTACGTGTGGAACAACTCCTACAGAACACCTACTGAATGCTGGCAGAAGACTTCAGACTTCCCAAAAGGCAAGAAACTCCCCATGTACCTGCTTAGGGCAAAAGAAAAAACAAAAAACAGAGACAAAAGAATAGGGACAGGACTTGCACCTCTGGGAGGGAGCTGTGAAGGAGGAAAAGTTTCTACATACTAGGAAGGCCCTTCACTGGAGGAAACGTGGTGGGGGGCAGTGGTAGGGGGTACGCTTTGGAGCCACAGAGGAGAGAGCAGCAATAGGAGTGCAGAGGGCAAAGCAGAGAGATTCCTGCAGAGAGGATCAGTTCCGACCAGCACGCAACAGCCTGAGAGGCTTGTCTGCTCACCCGCTGGGGCGGGCAGGGGCTGGGAGCTGAGGATCGGATTTAGGAGTTCAGATCCCAGGGAGAGGACTGGCGTTGGCTGCATGAACACAGCCTGAAGGGGGCTAGTGCATGACAGCTAGCCAGGAGGCTAGCCAGGAGGGAGTCCGGGAAAACTCTGAATCTGCCTAAGAGGCAAGAGACCATTGTTTCAGGGTGCACAAGGAGAGGGGATTCAGAGCACCATCTAAACGAGCTCCAGAGACGGATGCGAGCCATGGCTATCACTGCGGACAACAGAGATGGGCATGAAACGCTAAGGCTGCTGCTGCAGCCACCAAGAAGCCTGTGTGCAAGCACAGGTCACTATCCACACTTCCCCACCTGGGAGGCTGTGCAGGCTGCCACTGCCAGTGTCCCGTGATCCAGGGACAACTTCCCTGGGAGAACACACAATGCATCTCAGGCTGTGGCAACCTCACGCTGTTCTCTGCCGCCGCAGAATGCTCACCCTGCATTCTGTAACCCTCCATCCCCCCAGATGAAGGAGCAAGATAAAAACCCACCAGACCAAACAAATGAAGAGGAAATAGGCAGTCTACCTGGAAAAGAATTCAGAGTAATGATAGTTAAGATGATCCAAAATCTTGGAAATACAATGGAGAAAATATAAGAAACGTTTAACAAGGACCTAGAAGAACTAACGAGCAAACAAACAATGATGAACAACACAATAAGTGAAATTAAAAATTCTCTAGAAGGAATCAATAGCAGAATAACTGAGGAAGAAAAAAGGATAAGTGACCTGGAAGATAAAATAGTGCAAATAACTACTGCAGAGCAGAAAGAATGAAAAGAATTGAGGGCAGTCTCAGAGACCTCTAGGACAACATTGAACACACCAACATTCAAATTCTAGGGGTCCCAGAAGAAGAAAAGAAAAAGAAAGGAACTGAGAAAATATTTGAAGGAATTAGAGTTGAAAACTTCCCTAATATGGGAAGGGAAAGAGTTATTAATCTCCAAGAAATGCAGAGTCCCATACAGGATAAATCCAAGGAGAAACATGCCAAGACACATATTAATCAAACTATCAAAAATTAAATACAAAGAACAAATATTAAAAGCAGCAAGGGAAAAGCAACAAATAATATACAAAGGAATCCCCATAAGGTTAACAGCTGATCTCTCAGCAGAAACTCTGTAAGCCAGAAGGGAGTAGCAAGACATATTTAAAGTGATGAAAGGGAAACCCTACAACCAAGATTACTCTACCAGGCAAGGATCTCACTCACATTCAACAGAGAAATTTAAAACTTTACAGAGAAGAAAAAGCTAAGAGAATTCAGCACTGCCAAACCAGCTTTACAACAAATGCTAAAGGAACTTCTCTAGGCAGGAAACACAAGAAAAGACCTAAAATAACAAACCCAAAACACTTAAGAAACTGGTAATTGGGAAATACATATAGATAACTACCTTAAATGTAAATGGATTAAATGCTCCAACCAAAAGACAAAGACTGGCTGAATGGATACAAAACCAAGTCCCGTGTATGTGCTGTCTACAAGAGACCCACTTCAGACCTAGGGACACATACAGACTGAAAATGAGGGGATGGAAAAAGATATTGCATGCAAATGGAAATCAAAAGAAAGCTGGAGTAGCAATTCTCATATCAGACAAAATAGACTTTAAAATAAAGACTGTTATAAGAGAAAAAAAAAGACACTACATAATGACCAAGGGATCAATCCAAGAAGAAGAGATAACAATTGTAAATATTTATGGACCCAACATAGGAGCACCTCACTACATAAACAGCCATAAAAGGGGAAATTGACAATAACACAATCATAGTAGGGGACTATAACACCCCACTTTCACCAATGGACAGATCATCCAAAATGAAAATAAATAAGGAAACACAAGCTTTAAATGATACATTAAACAAGATGGATTTAATTGATATTTATAGGACATTCCATTCAAAACAACAGAATAAACATTCTTCTCAAGTGCTAATGGAACATTCTCCAGGATAGATCCTATCTGGGTCACAAACAACCCTTGGTAAATTTAAGAAAATTGAAATCGTATCAAGTATCTTTTCTGACCACAGCACTATGAGACTGGATATCAATTACAGGAAAAAATCTGTGAAAAATACAAACACAAGGAGGCTAAACTATACACTACTTAATAACCAAGAGATCACTGAAGAAATCAAAGAGGAAATAAAAAAATACCTACAAACAAATGAGAATGAAAACTCGATGACCAAAAACCTATGGGATGCAGCAAAAGCAGTCTAAGAGGGAAGTTTATAGCAATACAATCCTACCTGAAGAAACAAGAAACATCTCAAATAAACAACCTAACCTTACACCTAAAGCAATTGGGGAAAAAAAAACAAAAAATACCCTGAAGTTAGCAAAAGGAAAGAAATCATAAAGATCAGATGAGAAATCAATGAAGAAGAAATGAAGGAAATGATAGCAAAGATCAATAAAAATAAAAGCTCGTTCTTTGAGAAGATAAACAAAATTGATAAACCATTAGTCAGACTCATCAAGAAAAGGAGAGGAGTCAAGTCAATAGAATCAGAAATGAAAAAGGAGAAGTAAAAACTGACACTGCAGAAATACAAAGGATCGTGACAGATTACTACAAGCAAATATGTGCCAATAAAATGGACAACCTGGAAGAAATGGACAAATTCTTAGAAAAGCACAACCTTCTGAGACTGAACCAGGAAGAAATAGAAAATATACACAGACCAATCAAAAGCACTGAAAATGAGACTGTGATGAAACATCTTCCAAGAAACAAAAGCCCAGGACCAGATGGCTTCACAGGCGAATTCTATCAAACATTTAGAGGAGAGCTAACACTTATCCTTCTCAAACTCTTCCAAAATATAGCAGAGGGAGGAACACTCCCAAACTCATTCTATGAGGCCACCATCACCCTGATACCAAAACCAGACAAAGATGTCACAAAAAAAGAAAATGACAGGCCAATATCACTGATGACCATAAATGCAAAAATCCTCAACAAAATACTAGCAAACAGAATCCAACAGTACATTAAAAGGCTCATACACCATGATCAAGTAGGGTTTATCCGAGGAATGCAAGGATTCTTCAATATACGCAAATCAATGTGACACACCATATCAACAAATTGAAGGATAAAAACCATATTATCCTCTCAATCGATGCAGAAAAATCTTTCAACAAAATTCAACACCCATTTGTGATAAAAACCCTCCATAAAGTAGGCATAGAGAGAACTTACCTCGAAATAATAAAGACCATTTATGACAAACCCACAGCCCACATCGTTCTCAATAGTGAAAAACTCAAACCATTCCTTCTAATATCAGGAACAAGACAAGGTTGCCCACTCTCACCATGGTGATTCAACATTGTTTTGGAAGTTTTAGCCACAGCAATCAGAGAAGAAAAAGAAATAAAAGGAATCCAAATCAGAAAAGAAGTAAAGCTGTCACTGTTTGCAGATGACATGATACTATACAAAGAGAATCCGAAAGACGTTGCCTGAAAACTACTATAGCTAATCAATGAATTTGATAAAGTAGCAGGATAAAAATTAATGCACAGAAATCTCTCGCACTACTCTGCACTAACAATGAAACTTCTGAAAGAGAAATTAAGGAAACAGTCCCATTTACCACTGCCACAAAAAGAAAAAAATACCTAGGAATAAGGTATTTATTAAGGAGACGAAAGACCTGTATGCAGAAAACTATAAGACACTAATGAAAGAAATTAAAGATGATACAAACAGATGGAGAGATATACCATATTCTTGGATTGGAAGAATCAACATTGTGAAAATGACTCTACTACCCAAAGCAATCTACAGATTCAGTGCAATCCCTATCAAACTACCAATGTCATTTTTCACAGAACTAGAACAAAAAATTTCAGTCTGTATGGAAACACAAATGACCCCGAATAGCCAAAGCAATCTTGGGAAAGAAAAATGGACCTGGAGCAATCAGGCACCTGCACTTCAGACTATACTACAAAGTTATAGTAATCAAGACAGTATAGTACTGGAACAAAAGGAGAAATATAGATCAATGGAACCTGATGGAAAGCCCAGAGACAAACCCACGCACATATGGTCACCTTATTTTTGATAAAAGAGGCAAGAATATACAGTGGAGAAAAGACAGCCTCAACAATAAGTAGTGCTGAGAAAAGAGGACAGCTACATATAGAATAATGAAGCTAGAACACTCCCTAACACCCTACATAAAAATAAATGCAAAATGGATTAAAGACCTAAATGTAAGGCCACACACTATAAAACTGTTAGAGGAAGACATAGGCGGAACACTGTATGCCATAAATCAGAGCAACATCCTTTTTGACCCATCTCCTAGAGAAATGGAAGTAAAAACAAAAATAAACAAATGGGACCTAATGAAACTTAAAAGCTTTTGTACAGCAAAGGAAAGCATAAATACGATGAAAAGTCAACCCTCAGAATGGGAGAAAATATTTTCAAATGAAGGAACTGACAAAAGATTAATCTCCAAAATATGCAAGCGGCTCATGCAGCTCAATATCAAAAAAACAAACAACCCAATCCAAAAATGGTCAGAACACCTAAATAGACATTTCTCCAAAGAAGATACACAGATTGCCAACAAACACATGAAAGACTGCTCAATATCAGTAATCATTAGAGAAATGCAAATCAAAACCACAATGAGGTGTCACCTCGCACCAGTCAGAATGGCCATCATCAAAAAATCTACAAACAATAAATGCTGGAGAGGGTGTGGAGAAAAGGGAACCCTCTTGCACTGTTGGTGGGAATGTAAATTGATACAGCCACTATGGAGAACAGTATGGAGGTTCCTTAAGAAATTAAAAATAGATCTACCATATGACTCAGCAATCCCACTATTGGGCACATACCTGAGAAGCCATAATTCAAAAAGTGTCATGAACCACAGTGTTCACTGCAGCTCTATTTACAATAGCCAGGACATGGAAGCTACCTAAGTCCATCAACAGATGAATGGACAAGGAAAATGTGGCACATATATACAATGGAATATTACTCAGCCATAAAAAGAAATGAAATTAAGTTATTTGTAGTGAGGTGCATGGACCTAGAGTCTGTCCTACAGTGTGAAGTAATTCAGGAAGTGAAAAACAAATACCGTATTCTAACACATGTATATGTAATCTAAAAAAAAAAAAAAATGGTTCTGAAGAAACTAGGGGCAGGACAGGAATAAAGATGCAGACATAAAGAATGGACTTGAGGACACGGGCAGGGGCAAGGGTAAGTTGGGATGAAGTGAGAGAGTAGCAATGACATACAAACATTACCAAATGTAAAATAGGTATCTAGTGGGAAGCAGCCGCATAGTGCAGGTAGATCAGCTCGGTGTTTTGTGACCACCTAGAGTGGTGGGATAGGGAGGGTGGGAGGGAGATGCAAGAGGGAGGAGATATGGGGATATATATATACATATACCTGATTCACTTTGTTTTAAAGCAGAAACTAACACACCATTTTAAAGCAATTATACTCCAATAAAGATGTTAAAAAAAAAATGTAAAAAAAAAAAAAAAAGGGTAAACTGTAAATGGCCAAGATCATAAAGTAAGGGAGAAGGATGAAGTTCTTAGAATATGCTGAGTAGGGAATCCTTTGTGCAATGTAAAGTATTCCGAAAAGTGCACTTCCTTCAACTTGCTTCCGACTATTTTGTTTTGACAAAATGGAGATTCGATTAAGGGTGATACACTTCTTTGTACTGAATATAACTTATTATTATTATTAATAATGACTTTATTTCATGAGTAATCCATTTCAGAGCTTACCATGTACTTTCACATCCTTTATCTCATTTTGTTTTCAGAAAAATATTTTTCTGGGTGGTCTCTATTATCTCCTTTTTACAAGTGAAACAGTATATCAGAAAGACTGGGTAACTGTCTCAGTTTCATGCTGATTTGACTTGTTGAAGCAGAGCTCAAAGTCATACAACCGGGCTTCCCTGGTGGCGCAGTGGTTGAGAATCCACCTGCCAATGCAGGGGACGCGGGTTTGTGCCCCGGTCCGGGAAGATCCCACATGCCGCGGAGCGGCTGGGCCCGTGAGCCATGGCCACTGAGCCTGTGCATCGCTCCGCAACGGGAGAGGCCACAACAGTGAGAGGCCCAAAAAAATCATAGAACCTCACTTCAAGTTCAAGTTTAAGTTTTCTATTCTTTCTTCTGTTTTTCCTACTCTAGACATGGAGGAAGCACTAAAAACATTTTGCATGCACAGATTTATGAATGAGAAAATACCTTAGACTTGGATTGTTAAACATTTTCCTGTTCCTTAGTAAGTGAGGCTCAGAACAGAGAAGTCTATATTTAATACATCAGCACCAGGAGGGTGACCCTCAGAAGGGGTCGGGAATCCAGAAGCCATGGAGAGAGGTACATGTTGGGCGAGGGAAAGTGTACAGATGCCCTGAGAATGAAAGTCCTTCATCAAGTTTAAGGTGGAGGTAGCTGACCAGTAAATTGGGCAAGTGTCAATTTTTCCCTGGGAAAATGAGGGTATAGGTAGACAAATAATAATGGAACAAAGAACATAACATATCTTGTTCTCATGTATATCATCCCTTTAGAGCACTGATGGCAGAGAGATGGTCATGAGTGTCACAGTCAGCCCTTGAAAACAGAGACTTCAAAAAAAAATACTATTTATTTCATAATATATTTTTGAAATGGCTCAGAGAAGAAGGCTACCTAATGATGGGTTTTGCCAGTTTATTATTTTGATATGTAAAATTGCTATTTCAGGTCCCTCTCTGAGATCTCTGTTGTATAATGGAAATAGACTCGCACAGGAGAGAGTGGTCTGGTAGAATGCTGTAGTTCAATGTATCCTTAGATCTCTTCTCTATTTCTATTTTAAAATATTTTTTGGTCATCAGATTCTGCAACTACTGAGGACTTTATACTTCTCATCCCTGAAACTCTGGGATATGCAGGGCTAGAGATCCTAGTCCCAAAGGAAAAACATTCTTGCCAGGGGACAGAGCAGATCTCATTCAACTATAAGCCATGGCTGCTGCCCAAGAACTCTGGACTCCTTGTGAATAGGGGTCAGCAGATGAGAAAAGTTACCATCTTGGCCAGGGCAGTTGATCCTGATCAGCAGGAGGAAATAGGGTTCTTTTATACCTTGGGGCAGAAAAGAACATATATGGAACTCAGGTGATCTACTTGGTTCCTCTTGGTATTCCCTTATACAATTATGACTGAATTATCATGTGAAATGCTCCTCACTTGAGATGTGTATGATTACCAGGGATTTAGACCCTTTAGGAATGAAGGTTTAGGTAATACCATGTGAGCTATCGAGACTTGCAGAGGTGGTAAGTGAAGGTGAAGGGAATTTAGAATGGATAGTAGAGGTTGGAGACCATCACTAGTTGCAGTCTCAAGACAACTGCAACAATGGAGGATGTAGCTCATCCCACTAACCTCTCTATTCCTTTTATGAAGAGAGTGTCAAAGGAAAAATGGAGAAAATGCTTTAGAACTGTATGGAAAAATTGATCTGTGCAGAGTGAGGGGTGGACTATGGCAGCAACAGAGTTCTGCTCAAATATGTTAAGAGAGAAGCTCCTGTGAGGAGTGAGTAGCTGATAGTCTCCAGCTATATTGTTATTGGACTATGCTACCTTGTTCACACTGAGGCCAGGATCCCTCCATCCGGTGACTGAGCCCAGCAGAGGTACTAGACTCTGGCCAGTTTTGCTCAGTGCGGGACTCTTAATGGGTATTTTTCCTCTGGGCTCCTCTTTGAGTTGGCTGAGACTTTCTCAGAGCTGCAGTGCAACATGAAGCTCTTCATACTGCATTCTCCTTCCTCCCCTCTCTCCTTTTCCAGGTGTCAGAGCTGAACCAGTCTAAAGGCAGTCCCTGTCTACTCCTCTTCCTT
>RJWK010069658.1:0-11093 GCA_004363435.1 Platanista minor | reverse complement strand
CAGCCTCATCCACCAGAACAAAGGCACTAGTCTTTTCCACAAGGAAGCCTACACCAAGCAACTGAAACAAACTTAGCCACTGGAGAGAGACTAGAAAAAAAAACATGAACTATGAACCTACAGCCTGCGAAAAGGAGACCTCAGACACAGTAAGTTAAGCAAAATGAGAAGACAAAGAAACACACAGCAGATGAAGGAGCAAGGTCAAAACCTACCAGATCTAACAAATGAAGAGGAAATAAGCAGTCTACCTGAAAAAGAATTCAGAACAATGAGAGTAAAGATGATCCAAAATTTTGGAAATAGAATGGAGAAAACACAAGAAACATTTAACAAGGACCTAGGAAAACTAGAGCAAACAAACAATCATGAACAACACAATAAATGAAATAAAAAAATCTCTAGAAAGAATAAATAGCAGAATACTGAGGCACAAGAACGGATAAGGGACCTGGAAGATAAAAGAGTGCAAATAACTACTGCAGAACAGAATAAAGAAAAAAACAATGAAAATAATTCAGGTCAGTCTCAGAGACTACTGGGACAATATTAAATGCACCAACATTCGAATTATAGGGGTGCCAGAAGAATAAGAGTAAAAGAAAGGGACTGAGAAAATATTTGAAGAGATTATAGCTGAAAATTTCTCTAATATAGGGAACGAAATAGTTAATCAACTCCAGAAAACACAGAGAGTCCCATACAGGATACATCCAAGGAGAAACACACCAAGACACATATTAATCAAACTATCAAAAACTAAATACAAAGGTGCTTCCCTGGTGGCACAGTGGTTGAGAGTCCGCCTGCCAATGCAGGGGATGCAGGTTCGTGCCCTGGTTTGGGAAGATCCCACATGCTGTGGAGTGGCTGGGCCCATGAGCCATGGCCGCTGAGCCTGTGCATCTGGAGAATTTGCTCCACAACGGGAGAGGCCACAAAAGTGAGAGGCCTGCATACTGAAAATAAATAAATAAATAAATAAAAAATATTAAAAGCAGCAAGGGATAAACAACAAATACCATACAAGGGAATCCCCATAAGGTCAACAGCTGATCTTTCAGCAGAAACTCTGCAAGCCAGGAGGGAGAGGCAGGACATATTAAAAGTTATGAAAGGGAAAAGCCTACAACCAAGACTACTCTATCCAGCAAGGATCTCATTCACATTTGACGGAGAAAGTAAAACCTTTACAGAAAAGCAAAACTAAGAGAATTCAGCAAAACCAAATCAGCTTTACACAAATGCTAAAGGAACTTCTCTAAGCAGGAAACACAAGGGAAAGAACAGACCTACACAAACCCCAAACAATTAAGAAAATGGTAATAGGAAAATACATATTGATAATTACCTTAAGTGTAAATGGATTAAATGTTCCAACCAAAAGACATAGACTGGCAGAATGGATACAAAAACAAGATACATATATATGCTGTCTACAAGAGACCTACTGCAGACCTAGGGACACATACAGACTGAAAGTGAGGGGACGGAAAAACATATTCACTGCAAATGGAAATCAAAAGAAAGCTGGAGTAGCACTTCTCATATCAGACAAAATACACTTTAAAAGAAAGACTATTACAAGAGACAAAGAAGGACACTACGTAATGATCAAAGTATCAATCCAAGAAGAAGATATAACAATTGTAAATATTTATGCACCCAACATAGGAGCACCTCAATATATAAGGCAAATACTAACAGCCATAAAAGGCTAAATCAAGAGTAACACAATCATAGTAGGGGACATTAACACCCCACTTTCACAAATGGACAGATCATCCAGAATGAAAATAAATAAGGAAACACAAGCTTAAATGATACATTAAACAAAATGGACTTAAATGATATTTATAGGACATTCAATCCAAAAACAACGGAATACATTTTCTTCCGTTGTGCACATGGAACATTCTCCAGGTTGGATCATATCTTGGGTCACAAATCAATCCTTGGTACATTTAAGAAAATTGAAATCATACCAAGTATCTTTTCTGACCACAAGGCTATGAGACTAGTTATTAATTACAGGAAACAATCTCTAAAAAATACAAACACATGGAGGCTAAACAGTACACTACTTAATAATCAAGAGATCACTGAAAAAATCAAAGAGGAAATCAAAAAATACTCAGAAACAAATGACAATGAAAACAAGACGATCCAAAACCTATGGGATGCAGTAAAAGCGGTGCTCAGAGGGAAGTTTATATTAATACAATCCTACCTTAAGAAACAAGAAACATCTCAAATAAACAACCTAACCTTACACCTAAAGCAATTAGAGAAAGAAGAACAAAGGAACCACAAAGTTAGCAGAAGGAAAGAAACCATAAAGATCAGATCAGAAATAAATGAAAAAGAAATGAAGGAAACAATAGCAAAGATCAATAAAACTGAAAGCTGGTTCTTTGAGAAGATAAAAAAAAATAATTGATAAACCATCTGCCAGACTCATCAAGAAAAATAGGGAGAAGACTCAAATCAATTGAAATAGAAGTGAAAAAGGAGAAGTAACAACTGACACTGTAGAAATCCAAAGGATCATGAGAGATTACTACATGCAACTATATGCCAATAAAATGGACAACATGGAAGAATGGACAAATTCTTAAAAATGCACCACTTTCCAAGACTGAACCAGGAAAAAAAAAAAAAATATATATATATATATATATATATGAATAGACCAATCACAAGAACTGAAATTGAAAGTGTGATTAAAAATCTTCCAGCAAATAAAAGCCAAGGAACAGATTGCTTCACAGGCGAATTCTATCAAATATTTAGAGAAGAGCTAACACCTGTCCTTCTCAAACTCTTCCAAAATATAGCAGACAGAGGAACACTCCCAAACTTATTCTATGGGGCCACCATCACCCTGATACCAAAACCAGACAAAGATGTCACAAAAAAAGAATACTATAGACCAATATCACTGAGGAACATACATGCAAAAATCCTCAACAAAATACTAGTAAACAGAATCCAACAACACATTAAAAGGATCATACACAATGATCAAGTGAGGTTTACCCCAGGAATGCAAGGATTCTTCAATATATGCAAATCAATGAATGTGACACACCATATTAGCAAACTGAAGGAGAAAAAATATATGATCATCTCAATAGATGCAGAGAAAGCTTTCATCAAAATTCAACACCCATTTATGATAAAAAAAACTGCAGAAAGTAGGCATAGAGGGAACTTACCTCAACATAATAAAGACCATATGACAAACCCACAGCCAACATCATCCTCAATGGTGAAAAACAAACCATTTCCATAAGATGAGGAAAAAGACAAGGTTGCCCACTCTCACCATTATTATTCAACATAGTTTTGGAAGTTTTGGCCACAGCAATCAGAGAAGAAAAAGAAATAAAATAAATCCAAATTTGAAAAGAAGAAGCTGTCACTGTTTGCAGATGACATGATACTATACATAGAGAATCCTAAAGATGCTACCAGAAAGCTACTAGAGCTAATCAATGAATTTGGTAAAGTAGCAGGATACAAAATTAATGCACAGAAATCTCTGGCATTCCTATACACTAATGATGAAAAATCTGAAAGAGAAATTAAGGAAACACTCCAATTTACCACTGCAAGTAAAAGAATAAAATACCTAGGAATAAACCTACCTAAGGAAACAAAAGACCTGTATGCAGAAAATTATAAGACACTGATGAAAGAAATTAAAGATGATACAAACAGATGGAGAGATATACCATGTTCTTAGATTGGAATAATCAACATTGTGAAAATGACTATACTTCCCAAAGCAATCTACAGATTCAATGGAACCCTATCAAACGACCACTGGCATTTTTCACAGAACTAGAACAAAAAATTTCACAATTTGTATTGAAACTCAAAAGACCCCGAATAGCCAAAACAATCTTGAGATAGAAAAATGGACCTGAAAGAATTCGGCTCTGGTCTTCAGACTATACTACAAAGCTAAAGTCATTTGGAGAGTATGGTACTGGTACAAAAACAAAAATATAGATCAATGGAATAGGATAGAAATCCCTGAGATAAACCCACTCACATATGGTCACCTTATCTTTGCTAAAGGAGGCAAGAGTATATAATGGAGAAAAGATAGCCTCTTCAATAAGTGGTGCTGGGAAAACTGGACAGCTACGTGGAAAAGAATGAAAGTAGAATGCTCTCTAGCACCATACACAAAAAGAAACTCAAAATGGATTAAAGACCTAAATGTAAGACCAGACACTATCAAACTCTTAGAGGAAAACATAGGCAGAACACTCTATGACATAAATCACAGGAAGATCCTTTTTGACCCACCTCCTAGAGAAATGGAAATAAAAACAAAAATAAACAAATGGGACCTAATGAAACTTAAATGCTTCTGCACAGCAAAGGAAACCATGGACAAGACAAAAAGGTAACCCTTAGAATGGGAGAAAATATTTGCAAATGAAGCAACTGACAAAGTATTAATTGCTGAAATTTACAAGCAGCTCATGCAGGTCAATATTAAAAAACAAACAACTGAATCCAAAAATGACCAGAAGACCTAAATAGACATTTCTCCAAAGAAGATATACAGATTGCCAACAAACACATAAAAGAATGCTCAACCTCATTAATTGTTAGAGAAATGCCAATCAAAACTACAATGGGATATCATCTCACAGTAGTCAGAATGGCCATTTTCAAAATATCTACAAACAATAAATGTTGGAGAGGGTGTGGAGAAAAGGGAACCCTCTTGCACTGTTGGTGGGAATGTAAATTGATACAGCCACTATAGAGAACAGTATGGAGGTTCCTTAGAAAACTAAAAATAGAACTGTCATACGACCCAGCAATCTCACTACTGAGCATTTACCCTGAGAAAGCCATATTTCAAAAAAATAATGTACCAAAAATTTCATTGCAGCTCTATTTACAATAACCAGGACATGGAAGCCAAAGTGTCTATCGACAGATGAATGGATAAAGAAGATGTGGCACATATATACAATGGAATATTATTCAGTCATAAAAAGAAACGAAATTGAGTTATTTGTAGTGTGGTGGATGGACATAGAGTCCGTCATACAGAGTGAAGTAAGTCAGAAAGAGAAAAACAAATACCGTTTGCTAACACATATATATGGAATCTAAAAAAAAAAAAGGTCATGAAGAACCTAGGGGCAAGATGGGAAAATAAAGACTCAGACCTAGTAGAGAATGGACTTGAGGACATGGAGAGGGGGAAGGGTAAGCTGGGACAAATGAGAGAGTGGTAGTGTATATATGGACGTATATAAACTACCTAATGTAAAATAGATAGCTAGTGGGAAGCTGTCGCATAGCACTGGGAGATCACTTCGGTGATTTGTGACCAGCCAGAAGGGTGGGATAGGGAGTTTGGGAGGGAGGGAGATGCAAGAGGGAAGAGATATGAGGATGTATGTATATGTATAAATGATTCACTTTGTTATAAAGCAAAAACTAACACAGCATTGTAAAGCAATTATACTCCAATAAAAATGTTAAAAAAAAAAAACAATGTCTAGTCCTTAATAGTGGCCAAATTACCCAAAGTTTACAATTCCAAACCCAGCAAAGGCTGTAGTCAGTAGAAGTTTATTACATTTTTCAGGAGTCTTCTGCATTTTGTAAGAAGGATTCTGCTCCTAACTAGAAATATTCTAAAAGACAAAGTGAGCTAAGTCATAATCTTACTGATGTTCTTTATGATTTTCATGATTACTTGGAACTTCCTGGACAATCTTAGTATTTCCAGAAGAATCCAGCTATGTTACACTCATCAATGGAGATGACTGAAGACTAAAGAGTTGAGGTACACCAAAAGCTTCTGGCCCTGAGATTTACCAGCAATGGGCTGGCCCCCACCTAATTATGATTTGGCCATGTCTTACCTTCTCCTTTATTCCCTGTGGTTATGACAGGGCAGAACAACAAATAATTCTGTACTATCAGCCACAGGAAGTAAAAGTGGAACATAAATATTTTTCATCTGCCAAGTAAGTATTTTTATTCCATGGGCATAGTGTTTTTTGTATTTAAAATGACAGATCCTGTCACAAAGTGTCTTAATATTCTATTGAAAACATATCTGTACTACAGTAGAGGTTAAAAAACTAATTTATTTACAAGACTCTCAGGTCCTATAGAGGTCTTCTGCCTCTTTCTCCCTGAAGACAGTTAATATCATCGAAAATAAAAAGCTGTTATATTATATGACAAGGCACAATAGTATTAAAAACAAACACAGCCTGGCTGTTGCCAGGAATGTGCTCCGATGCAAGTAAACTGTTGGCTCTAATTGGAAAAAAAGTAGGCGCTGTTTTTTGTTTTGTTTATTTCCATTTTTTTTCTTCCAGCAATTTTTACATTTTTTTCATGCAGAACTGGATTCATTAAAAGTTACACAATTAAGTTACACAAAATAAAGTAGGCTTTATTTCATGGGGTTTTCAGATTAAGTAAAACTAAAACCACCCAAGGAGTAGATGAAGGATGAGAATGGATCCTGGAGCTGGCTGAGGCATAACATGTCTAACCTAAGCTACAGAGAAGCTTGCAACTTTAAGAAAGCAAGGGGCAACAACCCACAAGGGCTGGCTAAAAGGAAAAGGGATGTTCACTCACTCCCCTGCAGCCAGTGTGACCTTTGGCTGCCTTCATCCCTGAAGCTTTGGAGCTTAGCTGAAAGATAGAGAGGACTCAGAGACTGACATTCTGCACCTGCTCAACACACAGTCAATGGGATACAAGAGCCTTTTCACCATACATCAGACACCCTCTGGGCTTCCTCCAGGATTCCACAAATCTCATCTGAGCACCAGCTCACCCAGTGAGGCCCGTGACAGCTGTGCTGCTGAAGTGAAGACCACAGAGAAAACAGTCCTCACAAGTCTGGTGGGACTACAACCAGTTGCCACAGACTGGGGGATTACTGTAAGAGCCACTTGGAAACACATTAGCAAACCTGTCTGAAAGAAAACAAATGCAGAGCCAGAGAACAATTTAGTGAGACACTAGTTTGCCCATTCTACTTGAGCATACGAACTGGAAGGAGAAAATAATACGGCTGAGCCCTTATACACAGAAAAGCTTCCATTTAACTTTTCTTCTCTAAGCCAAGGTTCATAACAGGTGAGGAAGGAACAGCTGGAAGGAGGTGATAATTTTGTTTTCTAATTTGTCTTCTCTGCTCTAGGCATTCTTCAGCTCAAAGCAATGCTTTCAGCTTCCTTCATTCTGCTCGTTTGTGGTTGAAGAAAAACCAAATTAGATCAAGGACTTTATCAGTCAAGGCCACAGTCCACCTTGGATCAGTTCATTCAGCTAGGATTTACCTAGTACTATTATGGTGAAGGCATTGCATAAAGTGTTAAAAGGAATCCACAGTCCTCACCTTAAAGCACCTACAATGAAGGAAGGATAGACATGTCTTAAAAGCAGTGCCAGTGACAGGGATGCAAAACATGACAAACATTTGTAAGAGGAAGACAAATATTAATTTTACTTAAAATACAATTTTGTTTTTATCTGATTATCTGAAAAATAATGCAGCCTGTATCTGTTCTACTTGAAAGGCAGACTTAGTTTATAAATATGTTATTGTAAGCACAAACATTTTTTCCTAATTATAAAGAGAAATTTTGATTTAAATAGATTTTGTTCATTTTTAGAAAATTTGGGACAAGGAGTACAATATTTATCATTCCAATCATTCTAAAATGTATTCTATAAACTACGGTAATACTGCCTCAAAATGCAATGTTAGCACTCTGTTAGCCTTGTGACACCATGATGAGAAGTCGACAATCTGGGACTAGAAAGAGGGTCTTCACTGGAACTGGACCAGGCTGGCACCCTGACTTTGGACTTCCAGTCTCCAGAACTGTGAGAAATAAATTTCCATTGTTTATAAGTCAAACAAACAAAATACAGTGTTAAAAAAAAAAAAAAGGAAAATGTTACAGCAGAGGTGAAAAATTGTTTATTTTCAAAGATCTGAGATGATGCATCACAGAAGGTTAGAACTTCTACCATTTACAGTTCACTAGGTCACATCATGTAAGAAGAAGATTCAACTGATATAGGATATGTGGTTTAGACTGTGTTAACTGTTTCTAACAGTTTTCCCTCTCTAGCCTTCTTGGCCGTAGCAGAGATTTCTTGAGTTCCTTAGCATACATTTACATATCATTTAGAGTCTGAACTCCTGGCAAAAACTAGTTATAAGCAGCCATGTGGCATGAAGTAGCACATGAGATTATGGAACAAACCTCTGCTTTCTTCTCTCGATGCCACTACTAAAGATACAATCTTAATAAAACAAGTTTTCTTCCTTCATAGTTGAATACTATCACGGATGTTATTTTTGACATATGTGGGTGTGGCTAGACATTGACTTTCAACTATGAACATGTGTCTGAGATCAGTTTCTAGTTGGGGGTTTTACTGGCAAGAATTCTAGTTTCCTGTTCAGCTCACAGGGATTTCTTCCTTGAGTAACCTTACATAATGTTTGTGATATGGTATGAACCACACATTTTGCTGCTTTTAAAATTTCATCTTTCCTGTTTGTAATTTTTTCTGCATGTGAAAACTTTCCTGTTCAACCTACAGAGCAGGGGCTGAGATTTCCTCATTTGTTTCTCTGTTGCCTCTATTTTAGAAATGAGCCTAAAACAGTTGCTTCAGGTGTTCATAGAAGGAGAAAATGATCTCTCTTATGGGGAGAAGGAGGTTAGAAGGTGGTGTGTATATGATATGAGAATATTAGAATGTGGCTTTGTGCACAAAAAGCTCAACTTTTCAACTTTTACAATCAGCTTTTATGGAATGCCTATGATGTAGAAGGAACTGTGTAAGGTACTGTATCTGGGATAGGGCACAAACATGAAGAAATCATGCTTCTTACAAACCAGGTTTTTCTGCTCCATTGAGAAAGAGCCATTCACTAAAACAAACTATCACAAAATACACTTAAATTCAAAGGAAGCTATGATTAGTATCCAAACACAATAAATTGTTATGGCTCTAGGCAGAGGAAGACAAAAATGTGGAAGAACGTAATTTTATCAAGACAGTCAAGCATTATTAGGCAAACCCACTTTCTACAAAGTGGAAGCCAACATATCTGGTTAAAAAGAGGAGGGGGAATGCAGGCAACAACTGGGATGATTAGCTTAAATGATGCCAAAAATCTGTATGTTTTGAAATATCCTAAAGTCTCATTCATTTTTATTCCACAATTTGGTGACCTATAAGCAACACCATTCATGCCTGACTTGGCCATAGAAATAGTCTGTATGTTTAGATTAATCACTTTGTCAAGTTTGTTTCCTAGGGATACACACTTCTGTCTTGAATACTCTATATATGTAAGCTACTCCAGGGACAATATATTATGGCACAATAGCCTAACAGAATGGTCTTCACTCCTCTCCAGATATTCTTTCAGGCCAAATTTACATATATAGAAATGCCTTTAACATTTAAAAGAGACAAAAAGTGTTCAATCAAGCTAATGGTGAGGGATCAGAATTCAGATGTTTGGATAACAAAGCTGGCAATTTCATGGTCTCTCTCTCTCTCTCTCTCTCTCTCTCTCTCTCTCTCTCTCTCTCTCTCTCTCTCTCTCTCTCTCTCTCTAGTTTCTTTAGAGACCAAATGAGATAAATTGCTATCTGACCCATTGTCTGGGGATAAACATTAAATACTTTATCTGGGCAACCCAATCACCTCAGGCCAGAGTGGAGAATTGGCCTAAATAATGAAGGTGTGTGTCATTCATCTCTTTGTCTGGCTTCTGGTAACCTTGACAGGAATGAGTGGAGACATGCTGATTTGTATACACTCAATAATTCAAGGTGTTTGCTTATCTTTCCTTGTCAGATGCTGCTCATCCCGTCTATGTTACCATATAATTAGCCATTTTTTTAACTTTGCTTTTCCACATAAAGCCTTCCTTTTTTTCCCCATGAATTTAATTTGCAACCAGCCTTGCTTTTTATCAAATGTCACACTTACTTCACTTGTTAACACGTTTTTTTAGTTTTTTTATTCATATCTTTGATATGTCTTCCCCCATTTTTGATTCACCCTCAATGTAATAATCCATTTGATTTTGCTTTCTAAAATAGAAATAAAACATTTGTACTAAAAATATTATTCCTCAACTGTGCTTTTTGAATCAGATGATGTATATTTTTTGTCTCTGAATTCTTTCTCTCGTATATTTTCATCAGTTTTCCTGGCTTTTAGTGCTCTTTATAGAATACTGTGCTTCTACTTGGGGTCTGATAGTGGTTCTTATCAATATAAATAGAGCTGCTTCTCAATGTTTCTGGCTCTCTTTTTTCTGAGTTTTCAAGGGTTCAGCCACTCCCTAACCCTAGGTCTTGGCATCTCCCAGTGACTTGTCTTGACCAATGAAATATAAGCAGTAGTGGCAGAAATATACATTTGCTTTTGTGAGACTCTACTGTGTAGTTCTTTCCCCTGCCTCAGTGGTCCTGGAGACAGTGCAAAGCTGAGCTAATCCTGGAGGACAGCTGTCCTGGGGAAAGCAGAATTTGCCAGAAACCTTGGGTGAGTGAAGAATACACCTTTGCAATTTTTTAAAAAATAAATTTATTTATTTATTTTTGGCTGCATTGGGACTTCGTTACTGCGTGCAGGCTTCCTCTAGTTGAGGCAAGCAAGGGCTACTCTTCTTTGCAGTGTGTGGGCTTCTCATTGCAGTGGATTTTCTTTCTGTGGAGCATGGGCTCTAGGTGCACGAGATTCACAAATTGTGGCATGCATGCTCAGTAGTTGTGGTACACGGGCTTAGTTGCTACGTGGCATGTGGGATCTTCTCAGACCAGGAATCGAACCCATGTCCCTGGCATTGTCAGGTGGATTCTTAACTACTTCACCACCAAGGAAACCCTTATAATTTTTAGTCTTTTTTTTTTTTTACATCTTTATTGGAGTATAATTGTTTTACAATGGTGTTAGTTTCTGCTTTATGAAAAAGTAAATCAATTATACATATACATATGTTCCCATATCTCCTCCCTCTTGCGTCGCCCTCCCTCCCCCCC
>RJWK010069657.1:0-11089 GCA_004363435.1 Platanista minor | reverse complement strand
CTCAGCTGATTTCTGCCACCGTCCCCTGGGTAGAGTTTATTGATTGTTTCCTTTCATTCTTTGCAGTTGTATGGGCCTCGGTAAGTAGCAGCGGCTTGTTGAGCAACCTGCATAAGCAAGACGCTGCCTGACTCACTGTTTGGAGGTACACGGCAGAGGCTGTTTATTTTGGGCTTTGGCAGAGCTTCCCCAGTGATCCTATGTATTCTGGGCAGCTGGCAGAAGGGCAGCCCTCTATCTGCTCTAGCTTGTGTCCCTGTTCTGCGTTTAGTGGCAAGCTTCTTTTCATATATCCCTCTTGGAAGGCTTGTGTTCCCAGCTGAAAATGCCCCCATACCCTCTCCCACTTGCAGCTTTGGGATCTGTACTCCTTAAATAGCTCCATTGTTTGTAATGCTCAGAGCTCAGTGAAGGACACTCACTGTCTTGCCTTCCCCCCATCACTTCTCTGGAAAAATGGGGCCCCACTTGAGATACGAGCTGAGTCCTCTGGGCACAGGCAAACTCACCAGTCCACATTCTTCTCCAGACAGGAATTACTATAACATTTGTCAGATGGACCCCACCCCCATGCTATACTTTTATAGGTCTTATGGTAAGTTTTCCTGGTGGCCTCTGTAGACAGGGAACTTCCCTATAATGGGGAGAAAGGCAAGCCAGAGTTTGAATCCAGACTCTACTACTGGGTGGCTGTGTAACCTCAGGCCACTACTAAATTGTTCAGAGCCTCACTTTCCTTCGTCATAGGACGGGAGAATTAATTAGGATGGCAACTTTAAAGTGCCTAGTGTAGCGCCTGGTGATAAATGCTAATTCTCTTAGTCACTTCTACCCTGTTGGACAACAGAGATCTCTAAATTTATTTTAAATTTAAATTTGTGTTTCTTGAAGGCCTACTGTGTGTGCCTGGCACCAGACTTGGCATGAAGCATTTCCATTAGATGGCAGAATTGGAAATGAAACCACAACTCTGAGCTTTGTACCCAAGAGTCCAACCCTGTTGTAAACTCCAAGCCCGACTCCTAAGTTAATTATCACTCGCGCATCAGTTATCCTTCTGAGGTTGGACCGTGCCTTAAGCAGCTGACTGGGGCCTTCCTCTAGAGGACCAGCCTGCGTCCTCCTGGAGGTGAGGAATTCTGAGGACGAGAGCCGACTCATGTGCAACTTCCCTAGATGATAGGCTGAAGGAGATGAGACCAGGAAGTAGCAATTGCTGATGAGGAAAAAAAAAAACCATCTGTTTTCTCTTAACCCTTTAACCACCACTCTCAAGGGAACATAATATCGTTTGTTAATGCCTGTGGAATGGCCAGGCTCCTTAGCTCTGCTTGTGTCCCAACATCCTGGGGGCGGGGGTGGCAGACAATTGGGGGCACTGCTCTGTAGGTCACTACATTGGGTGGGGGGCTTTAGATGCTGTTCAGCCCAGGCCTGGAGCAGCAGGAGAAGGAGAGTGGTCCTCCTGCCTGCCCGTTTTGTAGCAGTCATACAGTGTAGGGGTGGGGTAGGGGGTGCAGTCCCAGCTGACAGCATGTCCCCCAAGTCCCTGAGCTGTGAGAACAAGAGGGGGTGAAGGGGTAACAGGCCATATGGAGGCCATTTGTCAGCCAAGAGCAGCCCAGTCTCTGCTGAGAAGTGGGGAAGGGGCTGGCATATTACTGAGCTGGAGGAGGAGGAAGCAAAGCAAGCCCCTCCAAAGTATTCGTCCTTCTCTGCTCTCTGCCTGTCCTCTCTCCAGATACCCAGAGATTTCTGAAGCAGTCCTTTTTCTTTTCTTTGCCAGAGTCTTTGCCCTACCCCATTCCAAAAACCAGAGGTAAGAGTTTAGTTTACAGTGTGAGAATAAATGCGAAGAATTTATCAGTGCCTACTGTGTGCCAGGCATGATGCAAGACAGTTTCAGGTACAGTTTGTCCCCTCAAACACTTTACGGCGGTGGGTATTGGCCGTCAAGGAGTAAGGCTCAGAAGAGCTCAGGCAGTTGACAGGGTTGCAGGGCAGGCCCCTAGGTCAAACCCAGATTCATCCATCAGACCATGCTCTGACTCTTTGTGGCCCTGATGCTGCTTGGCTGGGAGAATATTTTCACTGGTAGATGCCAACTTAGAGAACATGAGATGTACTATGCAGAGGGAGTCTCTTTGCTGTGAAACCGTGCAGCTCAGATTGGGACTCGAACCCAGCCTAAACCGAGATTGGGACTTGAACCCAAGGTCTTTTAATTGAGATCACACACCTGGTTTCAGGACTTAATGAAGCTCAGGTTCTTGATGTCTCGTTGCAGAAAGAATTCAGTGAGAAACAAAGTGATAGGTAAGAAGTGGATTTATGTAGAGAGAAACACACTCCACAGACAGAGTGTGGGCCATCTCAGAAGGCGAGAGGCTCCGGAAATATGGGGTGGTTAGTTTTTATGGGCGGGGTAATTTCATAGGCTAATGAGTGGGAGGATTATTCCAACTATTTCTGGGGGAAGGGGCAGGGATTTCCAGGAATTGGGCCACCGCCCACTTTTTGACCTATTATGGTTGGCCTCAGAACTGTCATGGCGCTAGTGGGTATACCATTTAGCTAATGCGTCACAATGAGTGTATAATGAGGCTCAAGGTCCACTGGAAGTGGAATCTTCTGCCATCGTGGATCTGGTTAGTTCTAACCAGTTTTGTCTTGTCCTACGGCTGTGTCATTCTTTTAAAGGTTGTGCCCTGCCCCCTTCCCTCCTGTTTCAGCTGTTACCTGCTCCTGACTTACCTCAAATCGGAAACCGTGTGACCCTTTGCATTTAAAAACAAGCCTTGAAATGTGGGCAAAATTTTCCAAGTCAAGTCAGTTTTCTGCTAAGCGTCTACTCTCTGCCAGATTCTGTGCCGAGTTCTGGGAATACAAGAATCAGAACAGGAAGCAGAACAAATGCTTGCCCTACAGCTTGGGTAGGTGGGTGGGTTAATGGAGAGGTGGGGGAAGGACTGACCTGTGAGAAATAATTGCAGAGACAACAAATACAGTGATGTTTACAGAGAGGCGTGAAGATGTTAGGGGAAAAGAGAGGACGAGTAATAAAGCTGCTGTTTATTGAACACTTGGAGTGTGACAGGCCCTTTACCGGGTACTTTACCTGCATGATTGTGATGAATCTGCATAGCGCCCCCGTGAGGTACATACCTTTAGTGTCCCCATCTTACAAATGAGGGAACTGGCGCATAGGAAGATCTGCCTGAGCCCACGTGGTGGGAAACTGTCAGAGCGGTACACACCCCAGGTGCTCTCACTGTAGGCGCAGGCTGGTAATCTCTACCCTGTGCTGCTTAGTTCTCTTTGGGACAGCGTGCTGGAGCAGGCGACCTTGGAACTGAGTCTTGAAAGATGGGCTGGGTTTCAGTTGACCCCATTGTAGTTTCAGGTCAGGGTTTCCAGGCAGAGGATTGGCACTTCTTCTTTCAGAATGACTAGGGACTTTGATGGCTACTTCCAGGTGACAAGAGTTTTTATGTTTGGGGCAGGGTTCAATAAAGAAAATCTTCTTCCTTCCTGTGGGCTCTGACCTGCTGGCTGGCATGTCCCCTCTCCTGTGAAGTGGGGGGAGTGAGGGACTCAGGCCTAAAACAAGAGGGACAGGCTCTGAAGCCGCACCCACTTGTGAGCTGCCTGGCCCCCGGAGCAGGGCTTGGGCTGGGCCCCTCTCAGGCAGGTGGTGCTGGGCGCCCGCGAGGAGCTGTGGGGACAGCCTAAGCTGTGGTGGCTTCTGCCGCTGAGCCTCCACCCCGGCTCCAGGGCCACACCCTGGGAAGGGCTTGAGCGCCCCGCAGCTGGCCCTCCTTTGGCATGTGGAAAGTTCTCATGAGAAAAGGGATCCTGGCTGGACAATGGGCTTCCTGTCTGACTGCTGGGAAGGTTTGTCTTATAGGAGAGGAAGGTTGCAGATGCCATGAGAAATCCTCTCTTCCCTTTCGCTGCAGCCTGTTTTAGACTTTTGACTATTTGAGTAGGGTCAGGAAGGCAGAAAGCCAGGGAAAGCCATGGGCAGAAGCAGCCCTTGGTTCTCTCTTGAGTTAAGTGACCTCCGCCTGCCTGGTTCTCTGACCTCACCACGTGCCCAAGGTAGGAATCTGTCCTGATGCTGGATGCAGCAGCCTCTGCACAGACAGGATGCTTTTCCTGGAGCCTCTCACACCCTGTGCTCAGTTCAAAACCACTGTGGCTGTAGGACTTTTATGAACGAATCTCGGGAGGTGGTGAGGCTGGCCGTCCACCCAACTTACACAGATTTGCCAATGGCAGACTCAGAGGCCATCTGGTTCAGTGCCTGCGTGTACTGAAACTGAGTCCCAGAGAGACCAGTGTCCACGGGCAGCACCCAGTTTTGTCTTTGTCACTGGGCTCCTCTCTCTGTGGCTCCCTTTCCAAGATGCAGGTGTGGGAGGAGAAGCTGGGCTCAGCACCCTCGCTGCTGCCCAGGGAGTGCCGTGGAGTGGGACGCCACCCCTCCTGGCTTCAAATCCTGACTCTGCCTCTTACCTGCTGGGTGACCTTGAGCAAGTTTCTTAACCTCTCTCACTCAATTTGCTTACCTGTATAATGTTATAATAATGTTTCTTACAGGGTTTCTGTGAAGTTTAAATGAGTTAAACATGTAATGTGCTTAGACTGGTACTTGGCATATAGTCGATGGTCAGTGACTAGGAGCTGTAATTACTGAGATTTCTAAAGGAGGCCCCAGAAGGAACCTTTAGACTGTAGTCAGATGTGATAACCCCATCCCCCCTTGGATTTGTCTGGAATGCCCAGTACCAACTTTCTGGGGAGGCTTTCTTGAGGAGAATCATCTCCCCTTTGAACTAGCAAGCTCACACCTTTCACAGAGTAGCTAGATGTTCCAAAGGTCCTAGGCCTAGTCCATCGGGGGATGAGCTGCAGAATGGAGCCTGGTGTCCTGCCCTCCTCTGCAGGCCCACCTTGGCTTCGTGGTCAGGCCTGCAGCTCAGGAGCCAGAGCACCTGTTGAGTCATTTAGAGCAAATGACTAAGCTCAGCTAAGCCTCATTGTTCTTATCTATAAAATGGAGAAAATATAGTACCTGCTTCGTGTAAAGAGAGAGCTCAGAAGAGTGCCTGGCACATGTAATAACGCTGTTTGCAATAATTATTATTTTCCTTGTCTTACGTGCAAAAAGAAATCTGCACGTTTGAATGCCCTTTTTTTTTTTTTTTTTTTTGCTGTTTTTTGCCTTGCTTTTTCTCTGGCTCTCTCTGTTCCTAGGAAACCATTGAGGGCTAGAAGTAGAAGTTGGACCTTCATATATCAAGAAAGGGCTTTGAGAGCAAGCACATAAACAGTGCTTTAAAAAACAACCTGAAGGGACCCTCAGTGCTCCATGGTGTCTTCATCTGCTGTTAGCCTCCTGTCTCACACTCAGTCGTGTGGTCTGAACCCTTCCCACTGTTCTGAGATCCCTAGCATATGTGCCGTCCTGTACAATGGCCACTAGCCCCAGGTGGCTATTGAGAACTTGAAATGCGACTAGTGTGGCTTGAGATGAGCTGTGTTGACTTACTATGAAGAAAAGAATATAAAATATCGCATTAATAAATTTTTATATTGATTATGCGTTGAGCTGTCAAAAATGTACTTTGCATATATTGGTTAAGTAAAATATATTATTAAAATGAATTTCACCAGTTGTACATTTTTAATGTGGCTACTAAGAAAATTTAAAATCACCTGTGTGGCCTCATCATATTTCTGTTGGACAGTATTGCGCTAGGTGTGTGCTTTCCATCCATTCCTTCCTCCCCTTTCTCCCGTTTCTCTTTGCCTGGGCTCTCACCTTCCTCTGGTTGCCAGCGGTTTTCAGATGAACAGAGAAGATGTCCCTACCCAGAAGGTCACCCCAGGCCAATAGAAGAGCTCACCTTTGAACACTTCCTTCTTTCATTTACATCAGAGTTGGCTGTGCGTGTGTCCGTGTCCTGTAGACTGTAAACTTTCTGAGGGCATGGTCCTGTCTCCTTTACTTCTGCTAGAGCGTCTTGTGAGGAGAGGCTCGCTCTAACTGTTTGATGGAGTTACAGTCACACAGGGACACGTCTGATAATGCCTGAGCCGTGTTCCTGATGACCACAGCTGCCGTGTTGGTGTGCTGGGTTTGGGGGAACCACTTCCGTCTCCCCTGAATTCCCAGGGAAGCTTTTCTCTGGCCATCCTTTGAACACCTTCAGTGAGCACCTATTTCTCTGTGCTCAGTTGTGTTCTCAATGCCAGTGCACTGGTTTTGGTGTAAAACGACATTATTTCAAACCTGCAAGTGAACACTGACACAGTTTCTTAAGCCCTCAGGCACTGTGTGTGGGAGTATAGTGTTTTCTTGTTAAGTGACATCAGATGGACACCTCTTAGGTTGAGTCTTTTTAACTGCACTAGGTGTTTATGTGTCTGCTTTCTCTCCTCAAGCTGATCTTCACACTCCCTATGCCCCACACCTCGTTTTTTTTTTTTTTTGCAGTACGCGGGCCTCTCACTGTTGTGGCCTCTCCCGTTGCGGAGCACAGGCTCCGGACGCGCAGGCTCAGCGGCCATGGCCCACGGGCCCAGCCGCTCCACGGCATGTGGGATCCTCCCGGGCCGGGGCACGAGCCTGCATCCCCTGCATCGGCTGGAGGACTCTCAACCACTGCGCCACCAGGGAAGCCCCCACACCTCGTTTTAAAGGGGCTCAAGTATTTGCTCAGTTTGTTAAACTGAACACTTTGACCCCAGCGCCATTCCTGGAGCTTGTTTTGATTCCCTTGTTATGGAATCTTATAAGACTTTGTTTTGTCTTTAATGTGTCTCTTCCTCCTAAAAATCTGGTCCCCAAATCGGCAAAAGCAAAACACATTGAGAAGTGCTGACTGGGGGTTCTTGTTGGTTTCTGCTAATGGTTTTAGGCTGTGGGGACCCTGGGGTAGAAGTTATCAGCTAGATCGCTTTGCATCTCCTCCGTCTGCACCCTCACCAGCTGGTCACATGGTCTCTCGCTCAATGACTGCTGTGCTCCAGGCACTCTGCGGGGGGGCCCCCTGGAGAATTATCTCACTGCTTCCTGTGCTCACTGGAGGCCTAAGTGGGTGTAAGAGATAACAGAAAGCGGAGAAGGAAGCTAAGGAGAGCTAATTGATTTTTTTCTCTAAAATTTCCATCTTCTGGCTTTCTCCCTCTCTTTTTAAAATTACGCAGCTTTGCCAAATCAGATGAGTTCATTGTCTTCTTGGGGCTAGGCACAGAGCTTGAAACTCCCCCTGCGGACCTGGGGTTGTCAGAGAGCAAACCTGATTAAGTCAGCCTCTTGCCCAGAACAGGGGCTTCCGGAAGCCACTGAATGATTTATTTGCTCTGCCTGATGTTCTTCCCATTCCTGTGAACCCCAGGCGTCACTGAGAGGGTCCTCTCCGACACCTGCTCTTTGCCATGGCTCTCCCACTCTGCTCTTTGATTGGGCAAGAGGGCCATATTTTTTTTCCTCATGTTCTTGACATCTTAAACCAATCCTGCCTTTTTCTGACTTTTCCTCCTAAGGCCTCCTTATTTCTTCCTCGGACCTGGGGCGGGTCCCTTTGTGACGCTGAACCTAATGTGCTCTAGTTTGTTTCCTTTGTACGATCCTCATAGACAAACATAAAAGAACTTTTGTCCAGTTTATTTCCCCATGCAAGGGTTGCTGTACTGCTGAGCTACTCTAAAAGCTCTCTCCACTTCTGTCCATCTTATATCAAATTCAGCTCCTCTTGTAATTCTGCCCATTGACTATAGTATAAACACCTCCTGTTGCAGCCAAGGCCCCTCTGCAAGGTGGTTTCATCACATTATTATTATTATTATTACTACTACTACTACTACTGTTATCATTATATTTTATTTATTTGGCCAAATTTTCTTATGCAACCAAGCTAACCTAGGCTACTTGATGCTCTCTGGGCTTAATCTACACTGTCCTACTTTGGTGTATTAGCTTCAAACCACCACCTCCTTTCTTGCTGAAATCAAGCCCCATTGGAAATGCCACTTCCTCCACGAGCTGTTCCCGGCCATTCCCCACACAAGGTTGGTCTCTCCTGCTCTGAGCCCCCTCTCTTGTGACACTAATCCCTTTCTTTGACGTGTATTAGAATAAATCTGTGTGGAGTATCTTTGGAGAGAGGCACTGAGTTGACTAGGAAAGGAGAAGGGCTTACTTTCCACATTCACCCTCTTACTTTTTGGATTTTGTACCATGTATATATTTCGTATGATTTTTTTTTTTTCTATGAAGGTATTATTTGCATAACAAAGGACCCAGTCTATAAAACGTTAGAAGAAGATATTGGAGAGTATGTTTAGGAAAATGTCCTTACCCAAGACACAAACCCCAGAAGCCATGAAGAAAACAACTTTTAAAATATATGTGTCGGGACTTCCCTGGTGACACAGTGGTTAAGACTCCAAGCTCCCTGTGCAGGGGGCCCGGGTTTGATTCCTGGTCCGGGAACTAGATTCCACATGCATGCCGCAACTAAGAGTTCGCATGCTGCAACTAAGGAGCCAGCGAGCCGCAACTAAGGAGCCCACCTACCGCAACTAAGACCTGCTGCAACCAACCTAATTAATTAATTAATTTAAAAATATATATGTGTGGACTTACTTGTCGTACCCCTATTTGGCTACAAGTACCTGAAGTGCTTATCTTTCTATCCTTTTTCAGAGCATAGCACAATGATCCCTACACAGTAATCAGTAAATATTAGTTGAATTGAAATAGAATTGTAAGTCGCCTCTTTGTAGACCTCATTTTTTGCACGTATAAAATGGGTGCCAGGTGATGTCCAGGGCCCCTCTCAGAGATTCCATGAAGATGTGGGCTTTATGAGCAGAAGTATCCAGCAGAGCGGGAATGGTTTTAGAATCAGCAGCCCTTCCCCTGGGCCTGTCTTCCCCAGCACACTGGGACCTGTAAGTGGGTCCTGCCTGTTTTCGGGAGCTGCCTCCCGGGTGCTCATCATTAATTACCCTGAGGAAATGAACCAATTAGACACAACCCAAGGAGAGCTGGGAGAATCTGTGGCAGGCTTGTTGCCCTGAACAAAAGAGGGTAAGTGTAAAGGGTAATGCAGTTTGCTGAGGTTCCTTTGGAAATCCAGCTGGCCAGCTCTTTGAACTACTTGGCCAGAGTTTAGAGAGGCACCAGAAGGAATGTGATGCCTGTGTCTCCCTCCTGTTCAAGACCTTGGGCGAGGTGGGTGGTGTGGGAAGAGTCTAGAGGAGGAGGAGGTGTGTGCTTAGAGGGCACTGAGGGGGCTTACTTGGGCTCACCTGCAGGTTTCAGAGAGGCTGCCCAGACTTCTCTGGATCCCTGTGGACCTACCCCAGGGTTTTAATAGCTTTAAATATGGAGTCTTTCCTCCCAGTCTCAGTGATCAGCAGCCCAAGGGCAGGGAGCCACCATCTCTTTTTGACTTAGTATCCCCCGCACAGCCTGGCTGGCAGTCATCTTGCTTAATAGCAGGTTGAAGGGAAGTGGTATTTGGTGAGAGAGTGGTGGGTGGTCCCATGAAGGGAGAGCACCTTATCTCAGACAGTCAGAGACTCCAGGTCTGTTAGAGGAAGTGAAGAAAAGAAACCCAGCAGTTCTTATTCTCATACTGATGTCCTTGTGGTAGTCACAATGGGGACAGGGTATTTGTCAGCAAAATCAAATGTCCTTTAGAGACTTTCATCTTTCCTGCCTTGGTAAGGCTTGTGGTAAGTTGAAGTTTGTGGGTGCCTGGCCACCTGCCAGCATGTCTTCTTCCCCAGCCCAGCCTTCCTAACAGTGATCCCATAGTGCCCCTCCTGTCCCCTCCTGTTTTTGCTAGGCATACCCCATGATCCATTACCTGGGGATTTCAGTTCTGTAGTGTCTGTCCAGGCTCAGAAGGGGAGGCTGCCTTCTCCCTGGGCTGCTCAGGCCTTCCTGCTCCTCTGATGTATTACTGCAACTTACCTATACACCAGCGTTCCCACCACACTTAGGTACCACTTGCCGTCTCCCTAACTGACCTGTTCAAAGGGGAGGCAACCTTGACATATGCACTCCTTAAAGTTCCGCTCACTCCTGGGCTGGAAGCAGTGTCTCCTGGTGGGAAGAGTGCAGGTTTTAGAATCGGAAGCCCTGGCTATGCTCCCAGGTCTGCCTGATTTGGCTAAAAGTCATTTAACTTTTGTGGGCCAGTGTCCTCATCTTCAAAGGGAGAAATGATAACTACCTCACGGAGTTGTCAGAGGAATAAATAAGATGGGGGGGTCAATGAAGGTGCTCTTAAAACTAAGCAGTCCTACCTGAATGAAAAATTACGGGCGTTACTGTGGGATAGAGACGAGTGATGCCAGTGACCGCTCTAGTCAGGGAATGGGTGGTGCGTGGGGGCTTGGGAAGCCTCCCAGGAAATGCATCAGAAATCCCCTCTGATGCCAAGAAGTCACATTTTTATTATGCGAAGGAATCCTTTCTGGTACTGATGTTGGAAACAAGGCTAATGTTTCCCCTGTGCAGGTTACTGGTGTTTTATCCCCTGTCACTCTGATTCGTTGTGTATTTCAGTAAGTTTTATTAAAACCACATTATGCGAATGCATTATTACACTCTTTTTTTATCGGCTGAGTAATATTCCATTGTACATATGTACCATGGATGGCCCTGGAGATTATCATACTAAGTGAAGTAAGTCAGAGAAAGAGAAAGACAAGTATATATATCACTTTTATGCAGAATCTAAAAAAAAAAAAGATACAAATGAACTTATCTACAAAACAGAAACAGGCTCACAGACTTAGAGAATGAACTTATGGTTGGCAGGGGGATGGATAGACTGGGAGTTAAAAAATAAATAAATAAATAAATAAATGGGGCTTCCCTGGTGGCGCAGTGGTTGGGAGTCCGCCTGCCCATGCAGGAGACACGGGTTCGTGCCCCGGTCCGGGAAGATCCCACATGCCTCGTAGCGGCTGGGCCCGTGAGCCACGGCCGCTGAGCCTGCGCTTCCGGAGCCTGTGCTCCGCAACGAGAGAGGCCACAACTGTGAGAGGCCCGCGTACCGCA
>RJWK010069656.1:0-11089 GCA_004363435.1 Platanista minor | reverse complement strand
ATTATTTATTTGAGTCCAAAGTGAGAGTCATCGACCCCACGCTGTATTAGTTCTTATGTCACTTTGGACTGTCATCAATGGAGAGAGGAGAGAACGCCACGGGCAACGCCATGACCGGTAGGCAATCTCCTGCCACCTCCTGCTCCCAGGGGCAAGGGCTGTCACTCATAACCGCCTGCAGTGTCCCTCCACATTCCTCCACCATCCGAAGTCACCACTGCTCCAAGGACACTAAGAGCGTCATCACCACGAATTCAAAAAGGGACCATCCATCGCTTATCCCATGAAGGGACGCAGCTCTGCAGAGGCCCCACTGCGACAGAGGCTGTTCCCTTAAGACCAGGTCTGCTTGGCACCTGCATGGTGGGTCGGTGCCCCAGCACCCAGGCCAGCCCAGTTACCAGGGTGCCTCCTTCAGCAGCCAGGTCAAGGTCAGGCCCCTGGCCTCCAGCCTTGGCCAGCTTCCGCTGTGTAACCCAAGCTGCCAAATACACGTTTTCCTTTTCTCTATGAGCCACGATGTGGAAAGGGTGAGGCAGCACTGCTCCAGACTCACAGCTGCCAGGCATCCCTGAAGACCGCAGCATCACCTGCAGCCATTTCCCACGCCCCCGCCCGGGCACCTGCCCCCGCCAAGGAGCTGCGTGTTCCAGCCAGGGAAGAGCCATGGAGAAGTCTTTCTGCCTGAGGTGGACCCCCTCCGTGTGTTGGAAAGCACATGGGGTCAGCGATGAGACGGACCCAGACTGCAGCCTTGCTTCCGCCCCTGCTGGCCCGGGACGATGAACAAGCCATTTAAACCTCATTGAGACTCAAGTTTCCTCATCTGCAATGCTGGGATAATCAGACCACCTTCCCAGCTTCTTACGCAAGTTCAACGAGAACACAGGTGAAATAGTACCTCCCCTCCCCTCCACAGAATCCTGTTGTTCCCGTGAGACGAGAGAGGGGTACCTGAGGGCAGGTTTGGGAACCTACACAGCCCCAGGTAGCTATTTTCTCCTGGCGGGAAGGAAAGCATCACATCATCTTACAGCAGAACCGCAGCAGGATGGGACTTAATTATATGTGGCTGCAAGTCAGCCACAACCTGGGAGAGTGCATCAGCTCTTCCAGAAAATGACCAAGGGCTTCTTGAAAGGTGACAACTGTTTTTAAATAACTAAACTGAAAAAAAAAAAAAAAAAAAGAGTTTTCTTCTCTCTCCTCTCAGCTTAAGGCAGATGGGCCCAAGGACTAATTTAGATCAGGGTTTATTACGAATCTTGGGGCTAATTTTTTTTTCCCTAGAGTTCCTAAGCGTTCCAAGCGCACAGCCTAGAAATAATCATGGAAACGGATTACCTGATTCCTGACACACATGTCCAGGAAGTTTAATTTACCTGGCAGTGCAGTCTTTCCCTGGAGTCTCTAATGGAGCCCAGAAGAGGCAGTAAAGGATGGGGACGCAGTGAGGCTACCGTGGCTCGCAGGGCTGCTCTCAGGAGGCACAAAGCAGAGGAAGGGGCAGGAAAGTGTCTCACTGGGTCTGGGGCATTTTCCGAGATGCAGCCCAGCTCCCCTCTCCAGCCCAGAAGAGACCAGCGGACTATTGGACTAGCCCACTAGAGGTTCTGAAACACTTTCCAAGGGCCAGGTGGGCCCTCCAGTGGTTTCAGGGCATCCATTTCCATTCTGTACATATTCATTTCTACGACTGATCTGACCGGAGGGGAGCAGGGTCCTGGAATCCTCCTCCTGGCTCCCTGCCCCTTTCACAGACACTCTTCTGACTTGCAGGAGTGTGTTGTCCTTGGGTGAAAAACATCCCAGGGTGTCCAACCAAGGGACAATTCAGACTTGGTAATGGGTTCAGAAAGTGTATCACTCTGATACTTAGGTAGTGAATTTTGCTGCCAACCCAGTGGTTTCCAGATGGCTTCCTGCAACAAGGGAGGAAGAGCTAAACACTTGTCCATTCATCAAACAATTTTTGGTGATAAATGATCTTGCATTTTTGACACATAACTCAGAAGGTGTTCTATTTCCAACTGAGTAGCATTGATATAAGAATACTCCTTCCATCAGTCAGAAAGAGAAAGACAAATATCATATGATATCACTTATATGGGGAATCTAAAATAAGATATAAATTATCTACGAAACAGGAACAGACTCACAGACATAGAGAACAGACTTGTGGTTGCCAAGGGGTAGGGGGAGGGATGGAGTGGGAGGTTGGGATTAGCAGATGCAAACTATTATATATACAATGGATAGACCACAAGGTCCTACTGTATAGTACAGGGAACTACATTCAATATCGTGGGATAAACCATAATGGAAAATTATATATATTTATATATATATAATATATATTATATATATTTATTTATATATATAATATATATTATGCTGTATATTATATATAGTATATAAATATATAGTATGTAATTTCTGTACACCAAAAAGTAGCACATTGTAAATCAACTCTACTTCAATAAAATACGTTTTTTAAAAAAGAATACTCCTTCCAGTCCTATCTAATCTGTGTGAACAAGGTTTCTCAACACCAATAGCTCGAAAAATGAGGCACAGGCACAGAACTGATACTGAAACTACGCTCAGTTTAGCAATGATATGTGCATTGATTAAATAAGTAAATAATATCCCATCCATGTCATCAAGAAGAGCATTTCCAATAAAGTTTTGCTTTGGGGGTTTAACAATAAATTTATGTCGTTTCGATTCACAGTTTGTTTGACTAAAAATGACCACAAGATTTAAGAACATGTTTTGGGTTTAAATATTAGCGAGTAGTGAAAGAAGGGGCTCAGGCCAGTGCAAGAGAGCCATTTCAAGACCTCAAGAAAGAAGGCAACTGGTTCATTTTTACTTGGTAGTTCTGTTCCACAATCATCACACTTACATAGATCACCCCAAATTCCTTTAGGTTACTCACCCAAAGGAAGGAAGAACAGACTTTTAGAGCTGGAAAGCATGTCACGTGGCTTTATTTTTATTTCTGTCTTATTCCGGTATCAATGTTTTGTTCCACAGGAAGTGAAAACTATATATGCTTGCACTTTTTTTCCGGAAAAAGTTCATCCCTGACCTCTTCCTCTTGTTCTGCAAAGCAAAGACTATTGGAAATCTAAGGAAACTCAAAAAGTATACCGTTCAATCTCATCTCTTTGCAAACAAGGAAAGCAAAGGGGAGCCCAGGGAGTTGCGACAGTCACAGTGTTGGAAGGTTCTGGGCCAGAACACAGATGCTCTGACCCCAGCCAGGGAGGAGCGTTCCCCACCCCCAAGTCATTACGGCTTTCACGGAGCACATGTGAGCTCCACTCTGCACAGCTGACCTCCTGAGACTTTCATTTACCGTTTTTTTTCTCTATTAAATATTGTTTCCTGACTCCATTGCTTTTTTCCATTTCTGGTTTTCTCTCCCACTTTAGTGGAATAAATCTTCACAGCTTCTTATGTGAAGGTTCGTGGTCAGTAAAACGTGTAATTCCCTTTTCATCTGAAAATGTCATTATCCTTCCCTCACTCTTGAGTCCCAGTTGGTCTCAGTAGTAAATTCTAGGTTGAAAATAATTTCCCCTCCAAATTTTGTCATCTACAGTTCAGGGCTATGTGATACCATTTAGACTCCTAATCCTTTCTGTATGTGACCTGGTTTCCCTCTTGTCACTCTGTGTTGTTAATCACTATTGTCCTGAAATTTCATAAAAGTAGACTTCTTATGCATTTGACTTCTTGTTGATTGTTTGTTTGTTTTATTTGCCATGATCCCGGACACTTGGTTGGTTACTATGTGGACTGTCATGTCCTTCTGTTCCAGAAAACCTTCTTGCACTATTTGTTTGATTATTTTCTCTCTTCCATTTCCTCCGGAACTGATATTAGGTGATTTTTGTTTCTTTTAAATTGATCCTCTTAATGTTCCCATCATTTCTCTCCTGTTTTCCATTACTTGGTCGTTTAACTTTTACACTGTGGAGTATTTCCTCAATTATATCCCCCATTTGTTTTACTCCCATACTTTTAATTTCCAAGAGCCTTTTAGCGTGACCTGATTTCTGTTTTATTCTGAGAGCAACACTCTTGCACGACTGCAATGCCATCTTGTACCTGTTTGGAGATATTAAATTACGCAGTATTTTAAGTTTTCTTCTCTGCCCTGCATAGTTTCTTTCCTCTTCTCCTGTTCATTTTGGACTCTTGCCTCAAATTCCTGGTAATCCTTGACACCCTTTTATTATATGTGTCAGAGCAAGGCTCTAAGAAAGACACTGGAAGCTCTAAATACGTGAATAAGGCTTCTCACCTGGTGGCCTCCACATTTGGGCACCTCCAGATTTCACTGTGTGGAGCTATTTTCTCTGGGAAAGAATTCCCAAATCCCCACCCCTGCATATAGCTGCAGGGACTCTGTGAGCAGAGCAGGGAAAAGGGGCAGGGAGGGGGTTAGGGGATCAGACTTTCCTTTCAAACCTGTTTTTATCCCTACACCACACCCCTTCCCCCCGACATTGTACCTAAAATGTCCAGGACCAGAGCTCCTTCTATTTAATTCGTCCAGAACATAAACCTGCAGTCTTCTGAGTGGAGTGGGGCAGAGCTAGCAGACCAGGAGCCCTGGATGGAAACAGTGGTCCTGTTTCCCATTTCCAGCCTCCAGCTTGCCTCCAGCTTTCTGTGATGCTACCAGGTCCAGAGCCTTCAAGGGGTTTTATGGAATTAAGTAGCTTCTCTTCCTTCAGTATTCCCTGCCTACACACATTAGAATGTAGTTTCTTCCCCTTTACTTAGTTCCTCTCTCGCATCTGTTTTCCATCTTGTAGAAATCTGTTTAAATCTCTTGTCCACTGGAGGCTCCTGTCTGCCCTTCTTAGCCCTCAGAAGCCTTACACTTTTGTCCTCCTGTAATGTTATTTTAGGGTGGTATGGGCAGAGAGGTGGGGAGAGAGGAAAGATATGTACATGGATTTTTAATCTGTTTTCTTTTATTGGGTCTTTTATTTTCTTCTATTGTCGTCTAGTTTCAAAGTTAAGCTCATGGCATGAATTGGGAACGTTTACATCTTCTTCCGGGCTCTGGGAGAGTTCCTATATTTCTTGGTAGAATTTGTCCAAAACAGGATCTGGGCCTTATATCCTTTCGAGGGTTGGATTTTAGACTGCCTTTTCCATTTTTCTATGGTAATCGGTTTATTTAGGTTTTCCACTGCTTCTCAAACTTTTTCAAAATGTGGTGTTTGGAGTTTCTGGGTCTCCAGTCCAGATCTTTTACCTCTTGTTTCATTCTTTCTTTTTTTTATTTTTTATACATTTATTTATTTATTTTTGGTTGCACTGGGTCTTGGCTGCTGCGCGCGGGCTTTCTCTAGTTGTGGCGAGCGGGGCTACTCTTCGTTGCGGTGCACAGGCTTCTCACTGCAGTGGCATCTCTTGTTGCGGAGTACAGGCTCTAGGCGCACGGGCTTCAGTAGTTGTGGCTCTCGGGCTCTAGGGCGTAGGCTCGGTACTTGTGGCGCATGGGTTTAGTTGCTCCGTGGCATGTGAGATCTTCCCAGACCAGGGCTCAAACCCATGTCCCCCGCATTACCAGGCGGATCCTTAACCACTGTGCCACCAGGGAAGTCCCTGTTTCATTCTTTCATCTATTTGTTCTATAGTATAAAAATCCAGGACATAGAGGCATTATTCACAATAGCCAAAAGGTGGAAGCAACCCAACTGTCCATCAGTAAATGAATGGATAAGCCAAAGTGGTGTATGCTTACAATGGAATAATATTCAGCCATAGGTACGAGGGAAATTCTGACACATGCTACATCATGGATGAACCTTGAGGACATGATGGTAAATGAAATCAGCCAGTCACAAAAGGACAAATACTGTGGACTCCACTTATATGAGGTCCCTAGTGTAGTCGAATTCATAGAGACGGACAGTAGAAGGATGGTTTCCAGGGCCTGGGATGGGGGAGGAGGGCAGAAATGGGTAGTTAGTATTTAATGTGGACAGAGTTTCAGTCTTGCAAGATGAAAAGAGCTCTAGGGATGGATGGTGGTGACGGTTACACATGATGTGAAGGTACTTAATGCCACTGAACTGTACATTTTAAAATGGTGACAATGGTAAAGTTTATGTTATGTGTATTTTACTGCAATTTTTAAAAAATTTAATCTACATTTTTTAAAAATCAGGGAGAATTTCTTTTTTCAATTTATTTTTTTTCATGGAAAGGCATTTTATTTGAAATACAGCAGTGTGTACATGTCAATCCCAAGCTCCCAAACTATCCCTGCCCCCTACCCTTCCCCATAAATAGAATAGTACAGTCTATAAGCTTTTGAGACTGAATCTGGCCCACGGCAGTGAAAGCGCCAAGTCCTAACCACTGGACGGCCAGGAAACTCCCCCAAAATCAGGGAGAATTTCTTGCTTTGACCATTTGGTGCCTGGATTTATTTTTTATGTTTAGTTACTCATTCCATATATTGAAGGATTTTCTTAATTATCTTATTTTGAATTTATAAAATTTCTACTTGATTCTTTTTTAACATCAGTCATTATTGTGTGGTGATGATTCCTCCCAATTAGCCCATCATAAGATAATAATTATCTATATTTTAAAGTATTTTTCTCTTTTCACCATCGGCAGGGGGATGGTTTTCCCCCTTGTTAAGCTTGGTGGTTCTCTTTCATGAGGTTGACCTTCTGGAAAGGCCGGTGAGTCTTGTGCTTCCCTTCGTTTGGGGGATTCCCTCTTTGCCTGTAGACCTGTTTATTCTGTGGACCTCACTATAGGGGATTGTGAGCAGGGGTCTTCGGGGCGTGAGCAGGTCTCCACTCCTCCCTGGGTTCAGTAGCCTCTGGGGACACTTCCTTCCTTCTTAGCACCAAGTACTCACTCTCACTACCCTAGTCAGTGGACAGAAGTCATTGCTTCTTGAAGTAGCAATTGGAAAAGGTGGTTGCCTAGCCCAGCTCATCTTCCAAAGGCAGCTTCCAACTACACCCCTAAAGTAAGACTAGGGGTCTCCTACCTGAGCCCGTGTTTCTGTCTGGAGACTCTGCGCTTCCTCACATCACTGCATCTCATGGCAGCCTTTCAATAGATTGTCCCATGCTTTGGCTTTTCTGCTATTCTGGTTGCCCACCCCCTGCATCTTCAAAAACTGTCCTCCATCCTTACTGGCTCACGGCGTGCCATCTTATTCTTTTGTGCTGTTATTCTTTCAAGAAACTTTCATACAGGTGTTCAGCCCACCCCCTCACGTCCTTCCTTTGTCTCCTTTTGAGAAGCCTGTCTGGGTAGGACCAGGTTTCTTCTTAGGCCAACACCCAGTGGGTGGACTGAATATCTTTGCAAGGTGCTGACTGTTCCCCATGCTGGGCTGGACCTGTAGAGTTAGTGCCCAGGACATGGACCCAAACAGACAAAGCGGACCTTATGGCCAGTGGAGGTGCTTCCCCCCAGGCTGCTAGGTGAGTGAAGCTCATCATTTCCCACTTCCCCAGCCTCACGAGCACGTCCCCAGGAGCACAGGCGACCCACGGCTGTGTCCTGTATCTGGGAGCAGACTGTCCAGAGGAAACACTGGCAGTTTTGATACCAACGCCATAAAGAATCAATGCACAGCCATGGGGTAGAGAGGACATAGGCATCCTTTTGTTCACAGCAATTAATGCATTCCAGCCAAGCCAGTTCTGGGTAGGGGGCAGAGGGAGTCACCACAAAATGGCCTTTGTCTGAACTCCCATAAAAAATTTCAGCCAGTGGGAGTGAGCACAGACAGAGTCCAGGGACTCGATTGTAGATGTCCCGGATCTCAGCTTTTACGGCGAAACTATTCCAGGAATTCGTGGACCGTGGTCTATCCAAGGAGGAGGAGAGCAAATACCTCCTCAAGAAAAGGTGCCGCTTTCAAAAGAGCTGATTTGATGGCTGAGGACTTATTGTTCTAAAAAGCTCTAGATCTCTCTAGAAAGCTGGGTGGGTTCTCTTGTTAATGCACTTAGATAGAGCCATAGAGAGACATCTTTCCATCTTCACTCACCCGACACCTACACCCAGTTCCCTCATGACACACAGAAATAGGTATGTGGCCACTTGGTTCACAGCTAAATAACCTTAAAACTGTGTTGCATCTTTCTAATGACAGACACACAATAAAACTTGCACACTATGTAGTTATCATTATCCCTGCTTTAGAACTGGGGGAAATGATGATCCAAGTGGTTAGGTAGCTGGATGAAGGTCAACTGGCAGGGCTGAAATGTTAATCCAAGTCCACCTGCATTACCTGGACATCAGATCCACCACACGGTAAGACGGCCCATGTCGGAATATTGCCTCCTTGACCATAAGCTGTAAGATGAGCACAGCTCTGTGCTTTGCTTTCCTCGGCTCTACAGTGGCCACGACCACACTGCCTCCATCACAGAAATTCTCCAGCATCCAGTGATGGACAGTGGGGAGTCCTACAGAACAGAACCTGGCACTTTGTGAGCAGTAAATGGACCTATTTCAATTAGGTCAAGGGCACGGGGGAAGAGCCTGCCCAAGATTAGGAGGATGTGCTTCGAAAGATTTTTCCAACTTGGAGGGATTTGCACTGATCCGCATATTTTTAGTCTCATTTTGAGCTAATCATGTACACTCAGAAGGGGGCTGGCTGTATTAACGATGCACTCTGTTTTCTTTTTTTTTTTTTTTGGCAGCGTCGGGTCTTCATTGTTGCGCACAGCCTTTCTGTAGTTGCAGCGAGCGGGGGGCTACTCTTCGTTGCGGTGCGCGGGCTTCTCATTGCGGTGGCTTCTCTTGTTGTGGAGCACCGGCTCGAGGAGTGCGGGCTCAGTAGTTGTGGCTTGCAGGCTCTAGAGCGCAGGCTCAGTAGTTGTGGTGCACGGGTTTAGTTGCTCTGCGGCATGTGGGATCTTCCCGGACAGGGCTCGAACCTTTGTCCCCTGCACTGGCAGGTGGATTCTTAACCACTGCTCCACCAGGGAAGTCCCTAATGATGCACTTTTTGATGACCAGGACATTAGCTGAGGGCAGATGCCTTAAGGGCTGACCACCACTGGGCAGAGTGGACAAGAGGGACAGGGCACACCCTAGTGTCCTAGTGTCCACTCTAGAGGGGACGCCCTAGCTTTCCTTTTGTCCAAGAAGATAGGATTTTCTCCATGAACTCTCCTAAGAACCTTGAATAGAAGGCATGCAATCCTTCTATTCTTCCTGGGGCTTCTCCTTCACTCACTGGGGGCCTTCACTTCTTCATCTGCACAAATAACGAGAGGAAAGAAATCCTCATCTACGCTTTCCTATAGTTCTAGAAACATAAAATTCCGCAGCATTACTTCTTTGTGAAAATCAACCATGGTTTGTCTCAAGGCTGGATTCCAGCCAACTACCATACAAAGGAGCAAATCCAAATCTCTGAGCGATGCACAGTGATTTCAGTTGAATTGAACCAACTCTCAGCTGTCAAACTGGAAACAGTATGAGCAAAGCCTTTGCAAAATAATAATAAAGCACAATAAGACATACTTGGGCTCTTCCTAGGTGGCAAATTCACCTTCTTATCTTGTACAGAATACTTTTTGGGTGTTTCACCTCTAGTGATTCATTTCCACTGGACTTTGGCATATAACTTAATTCTTATGAAGTTTGAACTTTTTATTAGTGAGAGGGTAGGAACAGGTTGTGGGTTTCATGCCTACCCTGAAAATCATCTCACGGGTCCGTCCTGACCCATCTGAAATGATTCACAATGTCTTCATTGCCATCTTCAGAATAGCTACCCTTCCTCAGTCACTGTGTTCCCCCGGGGCTCACAATAAATATCCTCACACGACTCAAAACCCTGCAAGGGAGGGGGTCCCGAGTTCGTTAGAATTGAGGAGTCACTTTCTCATCCTGCTGGAGGGTCTTCACTATGATGAAATATATTAATGCAGTTGAAGTTTAGTTATTTTGAGTTACAGATAATCAATATATAATCAATATGAGTACAGCCGATTCTTGTTATTCACGGAAGTTCTGTTTTATAAAGTCACCGAGAACACTGAATTAGCAAATCGTGAACCTTTGCTCCTGGGGGAAATATAGGGCTAGGCTCCTGGGAGCCTTTGCTGACAACATTTTCATCGACCAATCGACATATAACCTTGTTTAATGTGTGTTTCTGTTTAAAGACACTTTAATATACATCGTTGATTCACTAAACTCACGGCCGTCAGCACTACAACAGGCCCGACAAAGCTTCCCTAACACGTGTGTTTCCTCCATAAGGGACCGTCACAGCCTACTTGCACTTAGGATCACTGGACGGCAACTCAGCGCTATTCTTGAAAGCCGTTCTAAACGCAAAATCACCGGCAAAAAGCGCAAAAATCCACACAGCTGTGAGTTTCTAGACGTTTCTGAGCATACCACCCTCTCGCTTTTGTAATAACTTATTTCCACTGGACTTTGATATATTATTTTCTTTTTATGAACCTTAATATTCTGTTTGCTAGAAGAATAGGAAAACGAGAGACGCTGATATTTACACAACATGTGGCTACACCCATTTGGCCCAGAGTCAGAAGGCATGACTCACTGGGTCCTACATGGTTGTTTAATCTCTAGGTAAATCTCAGATAACACACGTGTTATCTGAATTGTGGAGCCAAAGAATGGCCATCAGGTGACAGCTCACCACATCACAATTCCGTTTCCTTAGAGTATCAATAAACTTCTTTTCAAGGTTGAATTTGTAGACTGAAATGTTGCAAATTCACTGTGCATTGTGACTGGAGTTAATAGTACTGTATCTCATCACAGGAAGAAATAAAGTGTAATATGATGAAATGGAGGACAAGATTGCAGTTGAGAAAAATGAGACAAAATAAAAACTACAAATAACATTATGAATAGTCATCTCAAATACAGACCGCACAAATTCATTTGTTAATTTTCAGTGCACCTTAATCCAGAAAAACAGGTTTATCGATAGTATCAGAATAATGAAAATCACCATGATCCCCATGCTTATTAACATCTGAGCTATCCCTGGGGAAGGAGAAAGGCAAGAGAGCACAAGGGT